>JAOTIZ010000006.1:11641253-11657695 GCA_027123425.1 Erythroxylum panamense | reverse complement strand
GTGAAAAAGGAAATTTCGGTGACTGCGAACAAGAGGATGAAGAAGAGAGGAAACAAAGATTGAAGAATCGAACGCGCAGAAAGTGAAGAAGTATGTCAATTCCGAGCATTTATAACAGAATACTGAACGAACGCACCAATCGAAGTCGGACGCGTGGCAAAATCTGAGCCGCACGAATTAGGGTTGTCAGATATCCGGAGCGGCGTTGCAGTTGAAGCGATACGCACGATCCTTGACAGCTGTGCGGCGCAGCAGTCGAAAGGATGAGTGTGACAGCTGTATAGCGATTACAAAGACATTTCATTTCAAAATTTGAAAACTCGCCAGTGGATACGTGCTGTAGGTAATGATTAAATCTAATGTTTTGATTAGGCGTCTGCGTTCGATCGGTCGACCTTATGCCTATGTTCGAACTATCGGTTCTATCTCTACCATCGATCGGTCGGTCTTATCCCGAGCCGTTATACACTACACTACGATGTCTGGTCGATCGGGCCTATCACGAGCTGTCATGAGGATGAGCCGTGCGATCCTTATGTACTCCATCGACCCTTCTCCTTGGTTAGACTCGAGGAGTAGGGGGGCTTATGGTTGGGTCGGTCGTGCTAGGCTTAGACCCAAACATAGACCGCCCATTCATAAATGGAGGCTGCTCACTTGAAAGGGAATGCCTAAACCTAGTAAATAATTTTCAGATATAAATTCATTACCTCATCATGAGAAAGGTACGATTTTCAGGAACCCTATTATTCTTTATTCACTAGCTGCCAAAACTCTAAAAAAAGACTAACTTGAGCGTCGGAGGGGCCCACTGGCAGTCAACCCCCGGCGTACCTTCATTGTTTTGCAGGTGTTTTTGAACCAAAGTTAACCAACCTCATGGATCCAAGCAGCAGCGCCCAGCCCCACTAAAATCCAACTGAACCAATACCGATTGCAAGTTGAATAGAATTTTTTAATTTTTATTTATTATATAATTTTAATGTATTTAATTAAATATTTTGAGAATAATTAAGTATATTTTGTATCAATTTGGCCTTGCAATTTCCCCTAAATATAAATACTTATATCACAAGGCCGTTGTCCTTTTATAATTTACTTCCATTTTTAGAAAGAAACAAAAAGAAAAGTAAAGAGCAAGAGCAACTGTCATTTTGTAACCGTAACTAATACCCACGCCTCTCTCCTCTTCGTATGTCTCGCCAATCAATCAATATGTCTTAGATCTGACTTCTCTAATGCGAACGCTCATTGCTTTATTCTTTACGTGTCTATAGTTGATACGAGATCTGTTTTTTTTTTAATGAATTGATTTTTGTTGATTAGAAGAAATGTGGATGTTGATAATTATGGAGGGAGGAGGGTGAGGGAAGAAAGAAGGATTGAAGAGGAGGAGTTGAAGAAGAAGAGGAAGAAGAATAATGGCAGGGGCGAGCAAGGCAGGTAAAAGGGCGACGGTGGATGCAGCGGCGTGGATGTTCAATGTAGTGACTTCGGTGGGCATTATCATCGTCAATAAGGCCCTTATGGCTACCTATGGCTTTAGTTTTGGTCTGTTTCCCCTTTCTTTTTGTTCGTCTTTTCTTTCAGTGTTTGATTGACTCAAATGATGCTGATGATTTTATCTAATATTGTTCCTTAACTTCAAAACGACCGGGGCTCTTTTTCGTTCATTTGATATTGAACACGCTTTCTGGCAGCTACAAGCTTAACTGGTTTGCATTTCCTTACCACAACCTTGATGACTGCTGTTCTGAGGTTGTTGGGATATATCCAACCCTCTCATCTTCCCATCCCCGAGCTTGTTAAATTTGTGCTCTTTGCCAACTTCTCAATCGTTGGAATGAATGTCAGTCTGATGTTTAACTCTGTTGGATTTTATCAGGTAAAATTTTCTCTTCTTTTGGCTAATGTAATTAGGTATTTTGCCCAGATGCTCATAAACTGCACAACTAAACTTGTCAGATTGCCAAACTCAGTATGATTCCTGTGTCCTGCCTCTTGGAAGTGTTGTTTGACAAGATTCGCTACTCAAGAAACACAAAACTGAGTATAGGATTGGTTCTCTTGGGTGTTGGTGTTTGCACTGTCACTGATGTGAGCGTTAATGTTAGAGGTTTGATCGCAGCCATGATTGCGGTTTGGAGCACTTCTCTACAACAATATGTAAGTTCTGCGCTCCGCCCCATCAATTTATTGGGATTCTAATCCTCCGGTCCTGGTTTTATCAAATCTTATAATGCTGCAGTATGTACATTACCTTCAACGGAAGTATTCGCTGAGTTCTTTCAACCTATTGGGTCATACTGCTCCAGCCCAGGCTGCAACACTGCTACTATTAGGCCCCTTTCTGGATTACTGGTTGACAAATAACAGAATTGATGCCTATAACTATAATTGGGCCCCCATTGTGAGTTTAATGTTATTCGGAAGATTGTTTTTACCTTCTCCTGTCTGGGTTCTACTCGTGATTTTTCTACACTACACTTTGTTGTCTGCAGATATTTATAATGCTATCATGTACAATTGCCGTGGGGACCAACCTCAGCCAATTCATATGCATTGGCAGATTTACAGCGGTCTCATTTCAGGTACTTGGTCACATGAAGACGATCCTCGTGTTGGTAATGGGGTTCTTGTTCTTTGGCAAGGAAGGTCTTAGTCTACAGGTGGTTCTGGGCATGATCATAGCTGTAGTTGGAATGATTTGGTACGGCAACGCCTCATCTAAGCCTGGAGGAAAAGAGCGTCGCAGCCTTTCATTACCCACAAGCCGACAACAGAACCATGCTGGTTTATCCGAATCAAGTGAGCATGATGCCAAAATCTAAGCAGTTATCTAGGATATGCTACCTACCAGGTTTCTATTGTAATCTAGGCTTTAGCTCCCTTCAAATATGTTCTTCTGTTTCATGAATTAATATATATAGCTTATAGTGAGTGATTAATTTATTTATCCATTGACCAAGGTTTCCTTTAGCGGGGATTCCTGAGTCGTGAACCTGGTTGTATTTTTTTCAAAAAGTCATTAATCTGGTTGTATTACTAGTTAAATGCAGCGACTTAAGAAATTCCTATGTATATACACTAGTGCTATGGTCGAAATATATGATATAACTTTTACGATCAATGTAAATGAATAGCTCTTTTAATTCATGTTAATTTATTATTGGAAGTCTGGTTTTCATGTCTGGATTACGACTCAATCTGCTCAAACAAAATAATGTAAAACTTCAGTTTGTTATCATCATTATTCCTGATCCTGATTGTGCTTGTTCATATCGTTCGATTGAATCTAGGTTGTCAAAGTGTCGGTCGATCTTTATATTTTTTGAATCTGATTGAACTAGACCTAACCCTGTATTGTTAACAAACTACTTTTGATCTGTGGATAGTTGGGTTTAAAAGTAAGGTCTAGATCTTTTAAAAAGGGAACCGTTTGATTCAAATTCACATTTTTATTGTAATTTTGGTTCTTATATTCAGAATTCTTTTCGTTTTTCTTTTTAAGAAAATAATTTTCATTTAACAATAAATACTCTAAATAATAGTTAAAGATAAATTAAATGGGTGGATAAATTTAATATCATAAATATTTATTTTGAATATTTAAACAAATAAATATTTTTAATTAATTTTCATATAATTCATAATTATTAATTTAACATAATATCCTTTTATTAAAACCAATAAATTTTAAGTTTCTTAAAATAATTTTTTATAAATACATGTTGATTTGTTAAATGCAATTTTATTTTACAACTAACTGAATTTTGAATTTGAGATTTTAAAAAATATATTTATATGAAAATATTTTAAATATTCACTTATTTTTATATTTTTAAAAATATACAAAATATTATAAATTCAAAAAATTAAAAATATATTATCGAATAGGTAGATTATAATAGTCATAGTTTTACTAATATTTATTATTAAATAATATATAAATAAATGATTATATTAGTTTGTGAAAAAAAATGAAAACGAAAATAGCAAAAATGACTTTTCATAATTTTCATAAAAGATGGAAGTAGGAAGAAATTAAAAACCAAAGAGGATATGGAGAATAATTCAATAACAAATAAGCACTTTGCTTGAAATTCAAATTGGAATTCAAGAATATGTTTGGTAATGGCTCTTGTACATGATTTTGGCATAATAAATTAGTGCAATATTAGTCCTCTAAGCAGGATTAATGAGCTCAATGTTTTTCAAGAAGTCCATTGTACTATTGCCTCAACGAAAGAAGTCTTCGGTATCAACCAAAACTTTCTTAATCAACTAGAGAGGTATACACTCAGGCTTTACCTCCTAACTTCAATCTTATCTCTAATTTAGGACTTAATATAATGGAGTCTTAAGAATTTTCACAAATGGTCTATGTAAGTAACTTTTAAGAAACCAACTGGCATATAAATGTGCGCAAGTCCAAAAATCTCTTTAATCATATGGTTTGTTATAAAAGGTTAGGCTAAGCACGATAGAAGGCTTAAGGCCATTCAAAACTTGCCAAATTGTTGCATTTTATGCAAACGATAACTTGAGTTTATTAACAACCTCTGTTTTCAATATAGCTTCTCCTTATAAATATGGGAAAAATACATAAGATCTGTAACCTCTCATCTTCTCGGATGCACTGGCAAGATATAATTGATATTTGTATAAAATGCTTTTTTAACCTCAATTTTAAGCTTGAAACTACTTTTATTTTGCATTCCTTTAGCCTAATTATGTTGTCTTTGTGCAGGAATGAAGTTTAAAATGCTATGGAAGGAAATTCGAAAAATGGGTGCAAGTGTTGTGCAACTTTTATCTTTGGTGTTGTAGCACCAATATGAAGCTATAGCTTTGAAAATAGAGAGCAAGCTGAAATTTTAATGTTATAGCACCAATTTGAATTTATAACATCACTAGAGAAAAAAATGATAAATCAAATCTGGATGCTATAATAAAGAGCAAATTCAACCTTGATGTTATGACATCTATAACATTAAGGTTGAATTTGCTCTTCATTATATTATAAAAGAACAATTTCTAAAATTTGACTGTTGTGAAGAGAAAGAAATGACCATTTTACCTAAGATGGAAAAAACATGGAATATTAACCTCTAAAAAAAAGAAGGGTCGAGAAGTAATACCAAAAAAGGGAAAGAAAAGAGGGAAAGGCTAAGGAGATTTGGAGAGGTCTGGGCAATCAACCGGAAGTGTAGGGGTCGGGTCATGTTACCTATCCCGAGGTGACCATTTAAGGCAGTTGGGTAAGGATCGTTCGAAAGAAAAGTCGAAAACTTCCATTGAAAAGAAAATTTTGCCGTCACCAGTGGCAAGTTCACCGCGACAAAGTATATGTTCGCCGTGGCGAAGATATGGGGAAAATCCCAAGGACCTTTTAGGAGAATTTCGCCACAGCCAACATCTAGCTTCGTCACGAGGAAGTCTTAAGGTCGAGTTATCAGACCTTTTAGGAAAAAAACATCGCAGGAAAAGTCTGACTTCGCTGCGACGAAGTCCTTAGATCAAATCAAAGAACCTCTCGAGACAAATATGCCGCGGCGAAAGACTGGCTTTATTGCAGTGAAGTTGTTAAAAAATCAGATAAAATTACCCTTTGGGAAAGGTTCGCTGTGATGAAACCTACGACTCACAACCCAAAAACTCAACATTTAAAACAAAATTTTGTACACATACACATACCATTTCCATAACCATCACAACTCAATCACAAGATAAACATAAACATAAACATAAACATACATAAAGGAACTTCTTCAAGTTTCATTCTCATTGCTACAACAAAATAGAGTTTGAACAAGTTTTAGTTACATATTGCCAACTACATCATTAGCTTAACACAAAAATATAAAGGATGCTCATGTTCGATATGCTGCTAAAGCTACTCAAAAGTAATCAAACTAACTTAATTACTAAATGTAGCTATCTTGGAGTTTCCTAATGCTTTGCAAGGATCACTAACCTTCTCGTTCTGCACCCGAGGAGAAAATAGTACGTTGAGCTATAAAGCTCAGTGGTTAATATATTTATAACCATTGGCAACAAGCCACACAATAAAACATACACACACACACACACACACACACACACACACACACACACACACACACACACACACACATATATATATATATATATACCATATCATGTATAAGTATGAAAATCTATGTAATTCCTTTTTTTTCTAATGAAAAATATTATCATAGTATAGCAAATGACTTTAATTATAGTTCATGTTCATGTTTTTAGTATACTAAATTGAGTTAAACAGTTTCATCATGGTATTAACTTTTAGCTTTACTTCATGCAACCTTTTACATCAAGTTATAATGGTGTTGACATACATCTTATATGTTGTCGTCAATTTTTATGAGACATTAGTCAACTTATTGTTTCATTACATTTTGTAATGTATAAGATATTAACATATCTTTAAAAAAATTTCAGCAAATCCTTAGCAAAGATTAATAGCAAAAGTTCATAATGGTCATGCAACTTTCCTATCTAACTTTAAGAACTCTTCTCAAACATAATATATGTTCAAGAAATTTGGTTCACTAATAACTTAGTATCAACTTTACTAAACAAGGTAAATTCTACTCAAAACAAAATAGAAATGTATAAAAAGCAAGTAATTGGTTATGTATCATGACTACCAAATAAGATTAAGGATTTAATCATGTACTTAGTTACTCGACCTATTTTATTCAAAATAATAATCACTATTATTTAGAAAAATTACTCTAGTCTCTCTAATGGGCTAAGATCCCATTAGATTTTAGTTGAATTGAGTCACAAAATAAACCAACTAATTTTAAATTAGGTAGATAACATTTTTGTCAATCATATCTCATATGACTCCTAAATCTATTAGGTGATAATTCTTTTAAAGCATATCTTATATGATGTTCTTAACCTTGCCTTTAAATTTATATAATCATGAATTACTACTCTAAATAATAAAAATTTAGTTAAGTAGGACCGCATTTCTTTAAGATAAAAGATATCCATGTTAAAGGGGCTTTAAACCTTACAATAAATAAAACTATAGCTTTATGCTTAAATAATAGAAAGTAACAATCATATTCTTAACGTGTACTTAATATTTTAATGACTAATTTAATTTGATTCGTCTCAAGCACAAAATCACACACACACACACACACACACATATATATATAACATGTAATTAACTATGCATCAAAATATATCAAACATATAGTAATACCATGCAATTTCTCATGTTAATATAATTAAATTATATGCATGAAATATCAAAATTTGTTTGATTCTAATTATTGATCTTCATAATCTAAAATAATATTTATAACTCTTTATAAGTAAATTAGATTAAAGTCATTGGCTACTACATTAATTAAATTCCTATTCTACATAGAAATTTAATTTGATTTGAAAATTTTATTTAATTCAAGTGAAAAGTATTTCCAATTACCTTGACTCTTTTAACAAAATTTAATTAAAAATAATTTGCAATGAAATATATTTCTTACTTGTTATAATTTAGAAAAAATCTTTTTTCAAAATTTAACAATACTTTCTAATTCAATTAGAAACTATTTCTAATCCCATTAGAAATAATTCTTCCTTAGTTAAAAAACTATTTTCTAATAAAGGAAAATAAACATTAATATTTAATTTAAAAATCTTTTATTTGTTTAAAAATTAATTTTTAATTAATTAGAAAATTTTCCTTAATAAACTAGAAAAATATTTTCAAAAAATTAAAGATAGATTAATTTTCTCAATTAATAAATAAATTTTTTTCAAATTTAATCAATACAAATACTTTTCGTAATAAATTGAGAAATTTATTATTCATAAATAAAGAAACAATTTTTAAACAAATAGAACAATAATTCTCTAAATAATAAATTAAATTTATTTCAATCAAATTGAAATAGATAAACTAATTAATAAACATCTTTTCTTAATTACTTATGACATTTTTCTTAATTTTAAAGAGTCTAATTAATTAATTTTGACTTACTGAAAATATGAATTAAATTTAATTCTAAAAACAATATTTCTCAAATTTAAGAATCAATTTAATTATTAATCTTAAATTTAAATTTAAGAATCAGTCTAATTATTAATCATAGTTACATTAAAAAAATAATTGATTTCATTTTAAAATTAATTTTAAAATTAAAACTCTTTTAAATTATCTTTGATTATGGGTTATTTCAGAATTGGATTCCTCTTAATCTGGGAACTAAATAAGCTCAAATCTAGATCTAAAATATATTATTCTAATACTCAAATAATTCTTATTCTAACTTTAGGATATACTATCCTAGTTGCTAATTATTCTTTATTTTAAGGTAAAAATCCCTTAGTCTTAACCTATACTAGAAGTTAAGCTTATAAGACAAGAGATCTGAGATTTAAAAAATTTAATATATATTAAACCGACATAAAATTGATTAAAAATTGAGTAAATTTTAAAATTTAAAATATAATTAAAGAATTTAAAGTTTAATTAAAAATATTATTAAAAATATTAATTGATTTATTTTAGTTTATAAAAATATATTGATTTATAAAAATAGAACAACTAATAAATAAATAAATAAAATTTTAACAATAAAAATTATTAAAATAAATTGAATCAAAAATTTAAAATAAAAAATTTAAAGAAGTAAAATTTTTACAATTAAACCAACAAAACCGATTGTTTTACTCGAATAAAATTATTCATATACCCGAACAACCCCTTCGTCGTCCAAAAAGCCCTAATTTCATGAAAGAAATAAGTTGTTGCCCCTCATTGGGCTACCGCCATTATCTCCGTGGCTGCCGCTGCTAACATTCGTCTTATCCTTTTTCCAGCTATTACCATCTGCAAGTTCACAAAACCACCGCAACTTCTTTAAGCTACAGAGCGTGACACGTTGCCACCCCTTCAGCCTCAATCACGAAAAAAACAAGCGAGAAGTGGTCTCCTCGTGCAACTCCAACTGCTGGTGATTGCTGTGCTTGTCAAAGGGAAAGATCTTATCACCGACTTGCTTATCTAAAGCACCTCTATGCCTGCAGTTGACATGCCTGCCCCCACCTTGCCCACTACCCTCCTCTCTTTAACGATCATTGCCACCATCCACAACGGTCATTGCCTGGCTTCTTTAGCAGTCTTATCAAGCCCAGGCTTGCATATATTTCAGGAGCTTCCGATGGTTGTTATGGAGCCCATCCATTAAGACAAAGCGTGGAGTTTTATACCGCAGAACACTACGCTAGTGGGGTGTTTTGTTTTGTGTGGGGTTTGTTTGTTTTCTTTAATAGGGTCGTTCCCAGAGTACCCAATCTTAATTCGGTCACGTGTTGTAATTGTTTTATGAAGTTAAGCAACATACAGTGATGGTAACAGACGTGTTAAGAGAGAGAGAGAGAGAGAGGAAGTCACGTGAGAAGATTTGAAGAACGAAATAACAATATTCAATTTAACATATCCATATAGCCGTTAATGAGAGCTTATATACACGTGATTACGTAAAATTTTAATATATGATTACATATATGAACTTTTATTTAAACGTTGTGTATTGGTCTCAACTTCACGTTGCTATTTCTTTAGTAAATATGAACGTTATCTCCCACATTTAGTTCATCTTCTTCGTTTAATCTTTTTCCACCAAATTAATATCTACAAATCGCTTCTGTAAGTCATACAAATATTCCCATGTTGCATTGTTAAGTCAAGAAGATTTCACGTCTATTAAATTTGGTGACAATCAAATAATAATAATATTAGAAATAAATGAACTGTTTTAATAAGTGTGTTAAGTGTGCAGAAAAATAGTAGTATCATATAGTCATTCCAGACGAAGAGCAAATCACAGAAGAAGTAAAACATAGATGATACGTCATCACAGAAGAAGTAAAATACAGAAGAAGCAAAACACAGACGACACGTCATCACAGAAGAAGTAAAATACAGAAGAAGCAAAACACAGATGACACGCCATCACAAAAGAAGCAAAACATAGAAGAAGCAAAACACAGATGACATGTCATCACAGAGGAAGAAAAATACAGAAGAAACAAAACACAAACGACACGTCATCATAGAAGAAGCAAAACATAGAAGAAGCAAAACACAGACGATACAGAGAAGAAGATACTCTAGTATGTTGGACAGTTAGTTAGTTGGATTTAGTTACAGAACTCAACTAAATAACGGTTTCTAAAAGAAACAAGAAGCAGTTGAAAACTTAGGCTATAAATATTCGTCGTAATTGAAGATTGAAGAAGTTAGAAGTTTTACATACTTAAAAAATTTTTGTATTCAAAGTGCGATAAAAGAGAGCAAACGCTACTGTAACGAAAAGCTCATAATATCTTTCCTGGTGAGAGAAAGAAAAGGCTAAGAGCCTGGAGAGGCTAAGATAGTAGAAAGAATACTTTGTGTAAGAGACCTGAAGAGGCTTTAGAAGAGAAGAAAGAATACTTATAAAGTTGAAGAAGTATAGTGAAATCTCAGACGAACTCTAAGAACTGGACGTAGCCCAAGGTTTGGGGTGAACTAGTATAAAATCGCGGCGTCTATTCTGTAACCTTACATTTTAATTTTCTTGTTGTTAGACAAATAGATAGAATTTATTTACGATTCAAATACATAGCTATTTTAGTATAATATCTTTAGTATTTATTTGATAGTTGAAAAAGTTTTTCAAGAAATATCAAAAGTTTTGTATTCTAAAAAAGATTACACAATTCAATCCCTCTTCTTGTGTATTTCATATACTTTATGTGAATTCTATATTAACAAGTGATTTACTTTAGTTAGTATCAGAGCCCAGTTTCCAAGAACCACCTTTACAAAGTGAGGACAAAGGTCCATGGCTGAATCACATGTGTTTATAGCTGAAGGTGCCTTAGTCACAGGGCCTCCTGCATTCAATAGTGAGGATTATCATTATTGGAAGGACAGGATGCGGCTCTTTATAGAATCCACACACATTCATCTATGGGATATCATCGAGAATGGACCATACATACCAGCAGATGATGAAGGAAATACCATTCCTCGTACCAGATGGTTAGCCGATCAGAAAACTAGATTTCAATTAAACTCAAAGGCCAAGTTCTTTCTAAGTTGTGCTCTAAGCAGAAGTGAATATGATAAAGTTCATAGATGTGAAACTGCAAAGGAGATGTAGGATGATTTATCTATCACACATGAAGGCACAAATCTGGTGAAAGAATCCAAAATTAGTATTCTTGTACATCAGTATGAGTTGTTCAAGATGAAAGAAGATGAGTCTATTGATCAGATGTTTGGACGATTTCAAACTATCGTGAATGGACTTAAAGCTCTTGGGAGAATCTATGATAATCAAGACCATGTCAGAAAGATTCTCAGAAGTCTACTTAAAAGATGGAGACCCAAAGTTACTATAGTACAAGAAGCCAAGAGCTTGAGCAAATTAAAGTTAGATGAATTGCTTGGTTCTTTGAAGATACATGAAGTAGAGCTTGATGCAGAAGATAAACCTAGAAGAGACAAATATATAGCATTAAAGGTTGGTCAGAAAAATCACAAGATTCAGAAAAATAGAAGTTCATTGTCAAAAGCATCAAAGATTGAAGAAATCAAGAATGATGATACCAGTGAATCTGATCAAGATTTAAGTGAAGATGATGATGAACTATCTTTCATTTCAAGAAATATTAGTAGAATGTGGAAGAAGAAAGTAAAGGGAAATAAAGAATTTTCTTTTAAGAAAAATAACAAAGACGAAGTCAAGAACGAGAAAATCTCTATCATTTGCTACGAGTGCAACAAACCAGGACACTACAATTATGAATGTCCGTTGCTCAGAAGAAAACAGAAAAAAAGTAAAGAAAACAAAAAGAGCATGATGGCAACTTGGGAAGATTTGGATTTGTCCGAATCTGATTTCGATTTAAAAGCATCGGTACAAGCAAATATATGCTTAATAGTTGAAAAAGAAAGTGACGATGAGGCAACTTCTAATTTTAATGAACTTTAAGAAGCATATTTAGAATTGTTAGAAGATTTACATGCTATACTAAAGCAATATAGATCCTTAAAAAGGAAATTTGTTTAAAACTTGAAGAACACAGAAGTGTTAGAGAAAGAAAATGTCTGCCTTAAAAAACAAGTAGACGATGTGAAAAAGAAAGTAACTATAGATAGATCTGAGGAAATTAGTCAATTTAAACAAAGGATTAATACTCTTTCAGCAGATTTATCAACCTTTATTGAAAGTATGAAAAAGATGAATGACATGATTGGAAGATATAGACACCCTAACGATAAGAGTGGTTTGGGGTTTACTAATAGCAATACTAGTTACAAAAAGAGTTTTGATCCTTACAGAAAGAAAAAGAAATATTCTTCTTATTATCATTCGATGAATAATTATAAGACTAACCCCAAAGGACCCAAGAAAATCTGAGTAACTAAAAAGAACATAATATCGACTGCAGATCTCCTTCTTTGGAAAAAGCAACTAGCGCCAATAGTATTAGGATAGTGGATGCTTGCGACATATGACGGGAAGAAGGTCAATGTTCCTAGATCTTCAAAATAAGCAGGGAAGATCAGTAGCTTTTAGAGACAACCAGCAAGGCAAAATAGTTGGAATCGGAAAAATCGGTAAAGATTCCTTTGCATCTATTGATAATGTTTTGCTAGTTGAAGGTTTAAAGCATAATTTGATTAGTGTAAGTCAATTATGTGATTCTGGCTTTGAAGTATCCTTTAATCCAAATTCTTGTGTAGTCAAAAACAAGGACGGTTCTATATTCTTTTCTGCCAAAAGACGAAACAATCTTTATAAGATTAATTTTGAAGATTTGCAAAGTCAAAATATTTCTTGTTTTATATCAACTGATGAAGAAAAACTGATTTGGCATAAAAAGCTAGGTCATATTAGCTTTAAACATATTTCTAAATTAATTAAACATGATGTTGTAAGAGGTTTACCAAAAATAAGTTTTAACAAGGATTTATTTTGTGAAAGTTGTCATAAAGAAAAACAGGTTAAAACATCCTTTTCTTCTAAAAATATTGTAACTTCATCTAGACCTTTAGAGTTGTTACATATAGATTTATTTGGTTAAACTAGGACAATAAGTCTTGGCGGAAAGAAATATTGTCTTGTACTTATTGATGACTTCAGTAGATTTTGTTGGATATTATTTTTGTCACATAAGGATGAATCTTTTAAATGTTTTAAAGCTCTTTCCAAAAAGTTACATAATGAAAAAGGTGTTTCTGTTACTAGAATTAAATGTGATCATGGTGGTGAATTTGAAAATGAAAAATTTAGAATATTCTGTGAAGAGAATGGAATTTTCCATAATTTCTCTACTCCTAGGACTCCACAATAGAATGGAGTTGTAGAAAGAAAGAACATGAAGATTTAGGAAATAGCAAGAACCATGCTATGTGAAATGAATCTTCCTAAGTATTTCTGGGCAAAAGCTGTAAATACAGCTTGTTATATTCAAAATAGAATACTTCTACGACCATTGTTGAATAAAACTCCATATGAGTAATGGAAAGGAAGGAAGCCAAATATCTCTTACTTCCACCCATTTGGTTGTAAGTGTACTATATTGAATACAAAAGAAATTTTGGATAAATTTGATTCTAAGGTCTATTCTGGAATTTTTCTAGGATATTCATTATCTTCTAAAGCCTAGCGAGTTTATAATCTTGCTTCTAAAACTGTTGAAGAATCTATCCATGTCAAATTTGATGATGGTTCTCAACTAGATAGAAGTAATGATACTGATAATGAAACCCTATCAGTACCCTTAGTTAATAGTGTAGATATGTCACCATCAGATGTTTCTCTAGAAAAAGTAGAAGATGTTCTTGAAAATCTTAGTCTGAAAAAGGACTAGAAATATAAATCTTCTCACCCTGAAAATCTGATCATAAGAGAAACTTCAGAAGGTGTGAAAATTAGATCCAAATTCAGAAGAGAAGTAAATGTAGCTTTTATTTCTGAAATAGAGCCTAAGAAAATTAATGAAGCGCTTCAAGATGAAGCGTAGATTTTAGCCATGCAAGAGGAGCTGAACCAATTTACTAGGAATAAAGTTTGGTCTTTAGTTCCCAGACTTCCTAAAAAGTCTATTATAGGAACTAGATGAGCCTTTAAGAATAAATTAGACGAGTCAGGTAGAGTGAGTTGAAACAAAGCTAGATTAGTAGCTCAATGTTACAATCAACAAGAAGGAATAGACTATAATGAAACTTATGCTCCTATAGCTAGATTAGAAGCTATTAGGATTTTGATTGCATATGTTGTATGTCATGATATAAAACTGTTTCAAATGGATGTGAAAAATACCTTTTTGAATGGTTTTATAGATAAAGAGATTTATGTAAAGCAGCCTCCTGATTTTGAAGATTCTAAGAAACCAAATTAGGTCTATAGACTTTATAAAGCGTTGTATGGCTTGAAACAAGCTCCTCGAGCTTGGTATGATCGTCTAAGTTCCTTCTTAATTGAAAATAATTTTAGTTGAGGACATGTAGATAAGACTCTATTTAGAAAAAGCATTAAGAATGATTTCATCATAGTTCAAATATATGTTGATGATATTATCTTTGGTGCAACATCTGAAAAACTATGTTCTAGTTTTGAGAATTTGATGAAAAGTGAATTTGAAATGAGCATGATGGGTGAATTAAAATTCATTTTTGGGTTACAAATTAAGCAAATCGAAGAAAAGACTTTTATTCATCAACAGAAATATATTAAAGAACTGTTGATTAAATATGGAATGGAGAAAGTGAAGCCTATGTCTAATCCTATGCATCCTTCAAACCTTTTATTTAAGGATGAAACAGGTAAAAAGGTTGATCAAACCCTATTTAGAGGTATTATTGGTTCTTTGCTTTATCTTACAGCAAACAGACCTGATATTTTGTTTAGTGTTTGCTTGTGTGCTAGATTTCAAGCAGATCCTAGAGAATCTCACTATATTGCTGTTAAAAGAATTATGAGATATCTTTTAGGTTCTACTGATCTTTTCTTAATGTATGAGAAAGGTAAAGATTTTAGGTTAATTGGCTACTGTGATACTGATTACGCTGGATACAGGATTGATAGGAAGAGTACAAGTGGAGGCTGTCACTTTCTTGTCCGTAATCTAGTTTCTTGGTCAAGTAAGGGGCAAAGTTCAATTGCTCTATCTACTGCAGAAGTTGAATATATGTCAGCTGCAAGCTGTTGCTCACAGACCTTGTAGATCAAGTATCAGTTAGAAGATTATTCAATACAAGAAGAACAAATCCCAATTTACTATGAAAACACAAGTGCTATCAACCTATCAAAGAATCCAATACAATACTCGAGGGTAAAGCATATCGAAGTTAGACATCATTTCTTACTAGACTATATACAGAAGGGAATTGTGACTCTACAATTTGTTGAGACAAATCATCAGTGGGCAGATATCTTCACTAAGTCTTTGAATGAAGAAAGATTCAGAGAAATCAGACGAAACTTGAATATGGTTGTGTTAAGTGACCAATCGTCTGACACGTTATGACCCAAATGATTTTCTTAGTAAGGAAGATAAAAAGTCATAAGATTTCAAGGAAACGATAACGGTAGGTCACAGGCGGTAACTTTTTTAGAAAAGGAGGGAAATCCTCTAGAAGGCCTTAATATATCACCTACTCTAGAATATTCTTGAAATACTCTGAAATCGACTTTTTGCAAGTTCTCTCAACAAAACGTTTCATTACTCTATTCTTGATATCAAGTTCCTTTTGTTTACGTTCTCACCTTTTCATACTAACCTCTTTACTTTGAGAAAAATACATTTGTATGTTTAGTTGTTGATTATCTATTGATTCCAAATGGAGCAGTTAATGATTATAGAAGGCGCGTTAATTTTGAATCCTTGAAGAAGAACCAGATGAATATCGAACCAGAAATCGATGCTGCTAGATGGAAGAATTTCTTTCAGGTTCGTGAAATAGTGTACCTGAATGAAATATATGAGTTCTGGAAGAATGGGAAAATAGTAGACGAAACCTTAGTTTCAATGGTGGATAGACTGTCAGTTATTATGACACTGGAACTAATCGAGAAGGTTAGTGGATGTCCATGTATTGGAGTAGAGGTGGTATTGGGCCCGCTTCTGGAACCCAACTCTTAATCAGAACCATATAACGTGAATGTATTCCAATGCGGTCTCCTTAACCATCATCGATTTTTTTCCATAACTTCTCAATCATTTTCCTCACAATTTGTCCAATTGTGTGCCCACATAACTTAATCACCATATTCGAACTCATTTCTCCTATTTGTGAACAAAATTTGGAAATCTTCAAAACAAGATTTCAATTTGACTTCTTTAAAGAAATTATAACTTTAATTCTCTAGTTTACTTTGAAGAAAGAATCATCTCAA
>JAOTIZ010000006.1:11588821-11600957 GCA_027123425.1 Erythroxylum panamense | reverse complement strand
AGGGTTAGGTCTTTAGTAAGAAATGAAGAAAATAGCATGACTAGTGATGGAAGAAAGCAAGGTTCAACTTTGAGGTTCAAGGAGAAAGCATTGCAGATGGAGAGAAGAATGAGGAAAATGAAGAAGATGGAGATGAGAGAAGCATGAATTGTGTTTAGAAAGTGAAAGACCCAAAATATGGTCTTTCACTTAATAAATTCGTGACTTAAACATGTGGTATGGAAAGAAACACTTGTCACTTACCACATGTCACTCTCTCAAGGTCTCTTCTTGATCTTTCATTAACTAGTCCATTTATCTCCAATTTCTACTCCAATTGTCTCCTAATTTTCAATGCATAAGTCATTAAATCTTAATGTCACATATTAAAATTTCTATTGCCATTTGACATTTATTTCGACCATTGTTCATTAATTGTTCTACCACTTGGCATTTTTTCTAGTCCAAAAATATCCTTGATTTTCAAAAAACTCTCATATTAACCAAAAATTCCAATTCACTATTTATACATTCCAACTCAATTTAAGACGCATAATCCATAATTGACAATTCCAAATATAATCACATTTATAGATCAATTATACTTAAAAATGTTAATGAATGCATGTATAGTCATTTAAGTGTGAAAAAATCAATATTCACGTGTGTGTTTGCTAACATTATGCACGACCATGGAATACAATTTTATAAACTCTCATTGTTGTTTTCTTAATTACAAAAATCTAAGGTTCTAACCATTAGTATGGAAACAGGATGTTACATTTCTCCCCCTTAAAAAAAATTTCGTCCTTGAAATTCTTATCTGATTGATAAAAAAGGTAAGGGCATTATTTCGTCGTATACTTCTCCATTTTCCATTTAGCCTCATCACTCAAATAATTTCTTCCACTTGACTATGGTCAATAGATTCACTCGATTTTCCAGTTTCTTATTCAGATATCAAAATATCTTAACTATTTCGTCAATATATTTCAG
The DNA here is from genome assembly GCA_027123425.1 of Erythroxylum panamense. NCBI lineage: Eukaryota > Viridiplantae > Streptophyta > Magnoliopsida > Malpighiales > Erythroxylaceae > Erythroxylum > Erythroxylum panamense. The sequence continues at coordinate 11,599,982 of JAOTIZ010000006.1, read as the reverse complement.
ACTACTCATAGTTTCACTTTCGGTATCAATAACACATATATCAGATCATAACGATATTTCCTAAACATATCTATGTAACACTGTGTGAATTTGAAACATCTTTCATCGGTAATACTAACTCGTAAGGCGATGGTCCTATTCTCACAATACTTTCAAAGGGACCAATTTATATCAAGCTTAGCTCCCTTTTTCCTAACCTGAGCACACCTTTTTCTCAATCTAAGCACACCTTGGTAAGGTGATACTCTCAAAGACATTTCATCTTTTGCTTGATAATTCACATCCCTTTAGTGTTAATACAGTTAACTCTTATATCTATCTCTCTATATTCCATACCTTCGGTGTTAATCCACCTAACTCATTTGTCTTTCTTAAATCACTTAATTTTTATTTCAAATTCATTATACTTATCAATAACATCTCAAATCAATTCTAGCCTTCAACCATTTTTAGGCCTTATTCATTTAAAAATAAAGGCAAACATCTCTTTCTGTCAATAACGCTGCATAGGGTTTTCTAACGATATCACTGTAATAATGATTGTTATGCTTAAAGTCAATTAAAACTATATATTGACCTTATGTTCCTATGAGCTCTAAAATATAAGCTTTAAGGATATCTCCAATAGTTAAAATTGTTGGCAGCTTATACATATAGTGACTTGGTTCTATATCCTTAGTCGTTCAATGTTGTTTTGGCATATTCCTACTAGGGCGTATAGCTTAGGTTACTATTTGTACTTTATCCAAAAATCTCTTTTCTCAATCATCTCCTTCAGGTACACATACTTCTTATTTAATCACAAGGTATCATTTTCCAATCAAACTCAAAATTTGGGTTCATTTTCAATTTCTCAGTAAGATTCATAAATTATGAATCTTAAATTGATTTTCCTAGAAATTTAACTTAACGTTCCATGCTCTTTATTGCACTAGGTTTGGTAACCTTAATATCTAAATTTGTGCTACACTGCTATTGAATTTTCTGTTCAATGCATCAGATTACAACACTAGCTTTACTAGGAAATACTCATTTGTACATCATAATATTCAAATATCTCTCTCCATTGTCTTAGTCTCGTATTCAATTCTTTTAAACTGAACAATTTCCTCAAACTTTAATGATCTTTATATTTATATATAGATCCAAAACGTTTCACTGTACATATAATGTCTCTAAGCTCTCAAAGCAATTACTATTGCAGAAAGTTCTAAATCATACTCTGAATAATTCCACTCAGGAGAATCTAACTATCTCCATACATATGAAATCATTTTATTATGCTGTAACATATTGCATCTTAATCTCTAGTAATATCCAATATAGCTAGTTCTAAAGAACTCCAGATCTCTTATAAATTCCTTAGAGTTTCTCACTTCCTCATTACCTCTACTTTCTTTGGGTCTCCCAATATGCCATGTTCAGATACTAAATGATCCAACATATTATTTGATCAAGTACATAGCTGTTTCTACGTTCATGATATGTAAGAAGTACCTCAATCATTCAAAATATTCTCCTCTACTTTTCGAACACTTTTAATATATCATCTATGATCATAGTCACTAAATGATCCAAACAAAATTGGAACACTTTATTCATCAATACCATAATACTTTAGGGAGCATTTGTTAAGTCAAACATATATTGCCAAAACTCAATGTGCCCATTATTAGTTCTCGTAATTTCTTAAGTAACTAACTCCTCAAATGAGTTAATATTCTCTCATGTTATTTTCAGCCTCCCAATTGACTTCTTTTCTCGAATGATTTTCTACATTCATTCGATTTGCTCTAATTTCTCATCAACTTATTCTAATGTTTGTTCATTCTTACTTGTTCATATGTGCGTCCTATTGAAGTTATTGAGGATGTTTTATTCCAAGTTAATGGTTTGGTATTTCCAGTATATTTTTACATCTTGAAAATAGATGGAGATGGTGTTGAACCTTCGACTTTGATTTTGTTGGGTAGGCTATTTACGAAGATGACCAAGATAAAAATTGATGTGGATGAGGGCACTCTTTCTATAGAGTTTGATGGAGAAATAGTAAAGTTCAATATTTTTAAGCAATGGAATACCCTATTGATTTCCAATCTGTCTATCATATAGATATTGTGGATTCATTTGTGCAGGATATATTTAATGAAGAAAATATTGAAGATGGGTTGGAGTTTATGGCCAAATCAAAAGTAAGTGAGTAAATTGATGAAACTTCTAAAGTTATAGAAGCGTTATCAGTAATGCAAGTAGATTCAAAAACTTTAAATCCTGAGCTTACTATAAATCACAAGAAAAGGCTAGCTTCTGCTTTTCAGGTTCTAAAGATTGAATTGAAGGCATTACCTGATCACCTAAGATATGTCTATTTGGGTGATGGATAATCATTATCTGTGATCATTTCAAAAATGTTGACTAAAAGGAAAAACAAAATTTTAGTGGCATTATTTAAAGAATGCAAAATTGCAATTGGTTGGATTTTAGCAAACATAAAAGGCATTAACCTAGCAATTTATGTGCAAATGATTCTTTTAGATGAGAATGCTAAACCAAAATGGGAATCTCAAAGAAGATTCAATCCAACATTGAAAGATGTGGTAATAAAAGAGATTTTAGAACTTTTGGATGCAGGTATAATCTATCTAATCTTGGAAAGCAAAAGGGTAAGTCCAGTGCATGTTATGCCCAAAAAAATTGGTGTGACAATGATATGAGACCAGAATGATTAGTGCATACTAATGAGGATACAAAATGGCTGACAAATGTGCATAGACTTTAGAAAGCTTAACTTAGCTACTACAAAGTAGCATTTTCCATTACCTTTTGTGGATCAAATATTAGAAAGACTTGCTAGTAACTCATGTTTTTGCTTTTTGGATGGTTTTTTAGGTTGTTATCAAATATCAATTGCTTAAGGGGATAAAAAAAGACTACATTCATGAATGGCATTTGGTCTTTATAATGCTCCAAATATGTTCCAAAGATTCATTATAAGTATCTTTTCTGTGTATATTGAGAATCACATTGATGTACAATCTCTATAATGCTCTAGGTACGTTCCAAAGATGCATAGTGAGTATCTTTTTTAAGTATATTGAGAATTACATTGAAGTATTCATGGATGATTTCACTGTTTATGGAGATTCATTTGATGATTGTTTAAATCACTTATCTAAGGTGCTTAAATGATGCATTAAAACAAATTTGGTGTTAAATTATGAAAATGTCATTTTATGGTTGATCAAGGAATTATTTTAGGGCTTGTGATTTAATCCAGGGGCATAGAAGTTGATAAAGTCAAAGTGGATTTAATTGTGAACTTACCTTACCCTACAGGTGTTAGGGAAGTTTGATCTTTTCTTGGACATGCAAGATTTTATCACAGGTTCATTAAAGATTTTTCTAAGATTGCGATACCTTTATCAAAGTTGATATAAAAAGACATTCCATTTGACTTTGGGAAGGACTGTAAGGAAGCTTTTGACAAGCTCAAAGAATTATTAACAAGTACACCTATTATTTAGCCACAAAATTGGGATCTTCCATTCGAGATCATATGCTATGTCTAGCAATTATACAGTGGGGCTGTTTTAGGTCAAAGGATGAAAATCAATGTGGCACCCCCTCCTCTCAAGACACGTACCTGACATCCTAAGTGATGTCTAAGAATATACCCTACGAGGGTGGCATGCTAGCACGGTCAGTCAGTAAAATCTCATTACGGATTTTTTTAAATCACTTGCAAATGTAGAAATCAATAGCCAAATCAGCCCACTTTATTCATAAACTTTTTCAATCGCAACAATACAATCATCATAATTTCAATAACCATTTAAGCCCATTAGAAATATAAAATACTTGTAGTCATAATTTCTTTACATTGCAAAATCATTTACAAATATTTCCAATTTGGAAAGTTATTATAAAACAGAAATATTTGAATACACAAGTTACAATAATTAGGGAAGACTCAATTTGATACAAAATAAAGAAAGCAAATGCAGACACGAACTGATCCTAACCTCTATCTCTTACTTGAATGCAGTGTCTGTACTCCCGTATCCTAACGGGGTAACTCTTCTGAGCTTGAAAAATATTGCAAATTTTAGGTGAGTTTTGCAAACCTAGTGGGTGACCATCCTCGATTACTCACTCAATCACATACATATACAGTTCATATAATCATATATCACTTTGTTCACAACATTCACATTCTCATTCAATTACAAGTTAACAAGATATTGTAATCGTTTGACCATACATATTAAATAAATATGCAATGCAGATGTGACTCGCTTTCATTTATTACTTTGTTGTGACCGAGTGCCTATTTACTAGCTCATATCCCTTAGTAGATACTGAGCTGTATCAAATGTCCCATATCCCTTAGTGGATACCGGGTACATTTACAACTGACCCCAACGCTCTTTTTCACTTTTTGAGCTTTAAGCTCTTTTTTGGTGGCGACTCCGGTCACAACTGCCTTTATCTTTCATGCATTCATGTAATGGAATGCTTCACATTCTTATATGATCAATTAGTCACTTTCACTTGTCATATTCACATTCAAATTATATTTATCATCGGACTATGTTCTGGCATTTAACATAAATGTTGAGAAACACTTTTTCAATCATATGCATATTTGCATATTTCTTTAGAATTTAACAATCAAGTTAGATATCATATATTTCATCAAATTTACATACAAAGAGCACTTCAATATCACATTCATGCATCAAATTCATCGAACCTTCAGTGTCCAGAATCAACACAACTAAAGTCACATTCATAAGATAATTCAAAACATAATATAAACAGAGCAAGTAATAAGTAAGACCATCTAGGTCGACTCACAATACGCTCCAAATTAGCATTAGCTTCAATGATCTGGAAATGTCTAAATGTGAACGTTTAACTTGCACATCACAATTATTCAATACGCATGTTGCACACACATTAACAATTACACAATCATATAAACATTCAGTTTTCCACATATGTAGATGTGTAATGTATAATGTATGCTCAATGACAATCCTGTGTATATTATCAAATTTCATATCTTATTCTCATTTTCATTTCATAATTAAAACTCATTTTCATTTCATATAATATACAATTCTCATTCACTTTTACTCAATACCTATGGTTCATCTCCTTTGAATCACAAATACATCCATATGAACATCTTCATTCCCATTATACTCATGCCTTTGGTATTTTGATATCAACAATTCATTCACTAATGTTATTCTAACATTATATGATCATACAAGATCCAAACTCTCATTTCTTCTTATAATACCTCCAAATTCTATACCTTCAGGTCAATTTTTTCATGATTATTATGATAAGGAAAATGAAGTAATTTGAGAGTACATTCTTCGAGAAACTTTTTCTTCTATCTCTTAATTTTCTAATTACATCAAGATCATTCCATTTGGTTTAGTATTTTGAAAGTTACATTCCAAATATTTTTGGATTATTTTTATACTGGAATAGTGCCATGTACTTAATTTCCATCCAGAAATTGAAATTCTTAGAGACCAAATTAAAATTTTATTTCTTCATACAGTTTGTAGAATTATGTATTTAGTTGACTACAATTTAAAAATCATTCTTTTTAGATTACTACAGAACAAGATAGAGTCAAAATAACGAAGCCTGTTCAATGAAATCTTTCTGGTTATCATATTCCAGCACAGTCAACATTTTCATCTTAAATTCATCAATCAATCCATTTTAGATGGCTATAATTTTTGGTGAAGATGAATAACAATGTCTTATGAATCTATTGGTTTAAGTCTCTTTCATTTGGATGCCTAGAGAAGAAGTTATAGGCAAAAGAAAGAAGGATGATTGGTGTGCAAAAAGCTCTCAGGTTGCACTTTTGAGCCAACCCAACTAAAATTAAGTCACGATTGTGCAACATTAGTGCATTGCCGTGCATTCTAAAACATGTAAGTAATGGGTGTGCAACCATAATGCACGCCCGTGCACACTAATAAAATAAGTCACGGCTGTGCAACCTCATCGAACGACCATGTACACCCAATCTCTAGAACTAAATTTTTTATCACTCAATCTCTCCCAGATGATTTCAGATGGCTAATGTTTTTGGTGAATATGTAGATTAATGTGTTACAAGTCTAATGGTTTAAGTCTCATGTCATTTGAGGTCGGGAGAAGGAGATATGACCAAAATATCAAAGGATGTTCAAACTGTCTCCAACCATAGAAGTCACGATTGTGCATGACCACGATCGTGAGATTTTTGTTGCATTTGGAAAGTCACGATCATGCAAGGCTACGATCGTGAGTCTTCAAATGCTATTGCGAAGTCACAATCATGTAGGACCACGATCGTGACTCCTCTTATTTTTCTTGTTCTTTCTTCTTCCAAAACTACAACTCTTCTTCTCTTCTTCTTCTTTCACTTAAGCCAGCATCTCTAACTTATATCAACCCCATTTTTGACTTCCATTGAATCTAACACATTCAAAAAAATTAATCAAAAACCAAGAATCAATACCAAATATCAAAAACATCACATATTCATACATCTTCTTCATTTCTGCGTTTTCTTCACTCTCATTTTTCTGCATTTCTATTCTTTTGCATTCTCTTCAATTTCTTCCTCTAACTATCATTTAAATCATTCATTCTCATTTCCAAACATCTCCATATACCTATTCCTTAGCTTTAAAATTACTTTTGGTCATTCTTAAAAACACCCAAAATGCTCACATATACACAATGAAGAAAAGAGAGCATACACGTATATATATATCAACTCTTCTCCAAAAATTTCTACACTCAGTTCATTCCTATTTTCATTGATCTTTCAAACTAAAAAAAATCATTTTAAAACTCTCTTATGACATAATAATCATCAAATCATCTTAAACCCACGGTGTTCATGAAAAATAACTAGTTTCTCATGATCATGTAATGACAAATATATCACCAAATTTGATTCATATTTCTACCACTCATACAGATTAACAAGATGCTTTCTTGTTAAAACTCCAAAATCTATAGAAGCCCTAACTCTTTTTACATCCACGTACATCATCTTGAAGGTGGTTTAGGTTAGGTATTTTTGTGATAGTGAAGAAAATAACAAAAAGAGGTAGTAAGCTAAAACTGAGAGCAAGGCTTGCATTATGGGGGTGAGACATTTCTAAAAGTGATGAAGCTTCTAGAAGATGAAGAAAAAACTCGAAGAAGAAAGCAAGATCAAAAGCACAACAGTAACTTGGTCTTTTTTTAATAATAAGAGGCAAAAGCCTTAATTCATAGGGCATAAATAAGGGAAGGCAACTCCAACCTTATCCCTCTCTAAAATATCAAAAATGCCCAACCGGAGCGAGAGAAAACTCATGGTATCCTAAAGGGAGATTTAAGGCCATATTCACCATCCAATTTGCCGCACAATTTCCTTTCCTATAACTATGAATAATTCGCACTAGCCAGTCATGATTTAGCCATTCTTTAGCAGTAGTCACAAAGGACTAGTTTTGATTGGTTGAGATATTATCCTTAGCTAGCAGCTTGACCACACAAAGACTGTCTACCTCCAAGGTTAGATTTCGAACACCAGCTGCTTAAACCATTTTTAGTCCTTGCAGACCCCCCATAGTTCAGTAGCAATAGGAGTACAAGTACCTATGTCCATTGAGAAACTTCCCTTCTAGCATTCAAAGTGATCCTTTAACAAGTCACCCGCTGTAGCCACCCCACTTGAAGTCTTAAATGCACCATATGTATTAAGTTTCATCCATCCTTCCTCTAAAGGAGCCAACCAATCAAAGATTCATGTCGCAAATGCCTAGTCTCATTAGTCATAATGTTAGCTCTTTTTATCTTGTTAACTTGAGTTAGGATGAGTGAAATCTTATTGCCCTGATTTTTGTGCCTAAAACGTCTACTATTCCTCCATTTCTAAAGAAGCTAGCAAGTAACCCCAAAAATAATATGCCAATCATCATCAAGATTTGAACCCTCTTGTTTAGAGAGGTTTCGAACTAACCAGTCTACAAAATTGTTGTTGAAAAAATGTTGTGAATAAACTTGTGAATTTAAGTATGCCCAAATAACTTGTGCTTTGATGCAGTTTCGGAGAACATGAACCAAAGATTCCTCCATACCATAACAGGTGTCAAAGTAAGGTCGCACCGTAATATGTCATTTACATAATTCCAGGTTAGTTAGGAGCTTACCCTGTAGAGCCAACCAAAGCAAGGACTGAATATGTTGAGGTCCTGGGAACTGCCAAGCCAACTTCCAAATCTTATTAGAGGGATGCTAGGAATTTCGAAAAATAACTTCATATGATGATTTGAAAGAAAAACTCCCTGAATTAGATAAGGCCCAATAATACTGGTCATGGCTATCATTCGGAGAAGGTGGCTTCATACCTACAATTTTAACATTAAAAGAAGGAGACAACTTTTTTAGATATGTCATCCCACCGCCAATTTCCAAACTCATCTGCCATCTCAAAGACAATCAAGTTTCTTTCCTCATCTGTCAGGTGGACCCCATAAATATTAGAAAGAGCATTGTCTCCTATCCCAATGTCATCGCAGAATTTCACTATCTTCCCATCACCAATTTCCCATCGAATTTTAGAAACCATTTGAGTCCAAATCTTGCAAATGGCCCTCCATAGAAGAGAGCAATTATTTGGTATCAAACAATGAGGAATTCCTTTTACTCTATACATATACTTGCCATGTAATATTCTCACCTAAAGAGCATCGGGCGAAGCTAGTATTTGCCAAGCAAGTTTCATAATAAAAGCTTCATTGGATTCCTTCAATATTCATAGCCCCAAATCTCCTCTATCTTTAGGTTGGCATATGTTGTCCCGTTTCACTAGGCTGGTTCTTTGTTCACCTTGATTTGCCCCCCAAATGAATCGACGAAAATTGCCTTCAATCTTATAAAGTGTCGCCTATGGGATGTAAGTTGTCTGCATTGTGTAATAAGGGACAGCTAAAAGAATAAATTATGTAAGAATAGTTCTACCAGTAAAGGATAAAGTTTTTACATACCAATTAGATAGTCTTCTTGTGGCTCTGTCAGCAATGGGTTGGTATGTACCCCTAGTAACTCGGTTGTGAACGAGTGGCACCCCAAGATACTTTCCCAAATCTTTCTTGAGTTTGAATCTAAAGCTACTACTAAGTAGACATGCCTCATTAGGTGGGACACTACGTGACACAAATAACACAATTTTATCTCTGCTAACCAGTTGGCCAAAGATGGAACAAACTTCGTTGAGCACTTGTTTAATCACTTCAACTTGGTCTCTAGAACCTTTGGAAAATAGGATAAGGTCATCTACGAAAAATAGGTGTAATAATGCTAGACCATGACGACTTGTTTTAAAATGAACCTGATATGTTTTTAATTATTGATATATTTAATCATTTACACTTAGCGACTATTAACATAAAAATGCTTAAGATACTCACTTTAATTCATATATGATTTTAGGCGCAATTTGGGAGCAAAAAAATTAAAGTGAATTGGAAGCATTACATTTGAGTCATTTTCTAAAGATTTATTTTTGCTTGTTTTCATGGAGCGAGAAGAAAAAAAGACAATAAAAATGGGACACAAGGAAGAAGAAAAATTTAAAAGCAATCATCTGAAAAAAAAAAGACAATGCAAGGAGATGAAACGACAACGCTGCATGGTGAGGAGAGACCTGGAAAACACATGCAAACGTCTGCATTTCACGCAGGCATGCTGTGGAAACGCAGACAATTTCACGCACGGTAAAACGCAGTGTCCATATGCTGCGTTTAAGCAGCAGCTGTGCGTTTTGTAGGCAGCACACGCAGAGGAGCGTAAGGAGCTCACAAGGGTTTTAAAAGAATAGCAACTTAATTATCCCATCAGACACTACAGTATCACGCAACAGGAATCAGCTACAGTGATAGAGGGGCTACAATAGAAGAAACAAGAGGCTGCAGAGGTGAGGCGCAACTGGGCAGCGGACAGGAGCGTGGGCTGCAGCTTGGAGAGCTGGCGCTGGCTTGACTTTCGGCTAGAGAAGCTGTGGAGAAAGGCGTGCACAGTGGGGTGGACAATAAACCTCAAGGTTTATTCGTCAAATCGATAAATAGTAAAATAAACTTGTGGCGGTAAGGGCGAAAATCAAAAGGCTTTTGGATAGGGATTAAGACGAGGTTGAAGTATTTTTTCGAAAAAGATTCATGAAGGGTTAGACATTTTGATGCCAATTTGGAGGTGATATCAACGCCGATAATCCAGGTTAAGTATTCTTTTTATTGTTTCATTGTTTCTTTCTCTCATTAAGAATTCATTGTGTTATCCGATGTTAACTGGTTTGGATTGTGTGTATCGATAATCAAATTTTCATTATTATTCGGTTATTTGTGCATGAACCCATTGGGTATTATGAGTTGATGATTTTAATGCATTCATTAAATTGTTAATTTCAAACCCATTGTTAGAATTTTGATATAATCCGCAATTGTTATGTTAAAATTTAGTGTAGCGACCAATGATTTGTAATCATTAGGGATAACATAACCTAGGTTAAATCTAGAGATCGTATCCTAGGTTGTTCGGTGGTTAGATTTAATTAACGATTGTATCTTGATTAAACAAAACCTAAGGAAAAACTCGGGTTAATTTTTAACCAACGATTAATAGTTGCTTGGAGAGGTTAAAAAATAACAAATTAATAAAATATGCTTAGTCAGGGTGTAGGTCGAGATTGAATCAAAGAACTGGGTCCCTACCGAATTCCCTCCTTTTATCATTTTTTGCATGTTTTCTTTAATTTGTTTTTATTAGTTAGTTTTATTTTGTTTTCTTCTTTAAAAATCCAAAACCCCCGTTAAGTATAAACACCGATCAATTTCATTTTATAAACTTTACACGCACTCTCTGTGGGATCGACCTAGACTCACCACTGCTATAGTAGTAGTTTAGTTATTTTACGTTAGAACAAGAGCTAACGTTGTCGAGCCCCGTTCCCAGAGCCCAACTCTCGTAGTCCTGAAACCTTGTGCTTATAACCTTGCAGGGTCCTTAACTGAAACTCCACATTCGTGGCGAGTGCACGCTACTTAAACACCAAAATCATAAGTTGACTTATTCATACAAGTTGTAGCTT
>JAOTIZ010000006.1:11569556-11580095 GCA_027123425.1 Erythroxylum panamense | reverse complement strand
ATTCTTGATCTTTAAAGAAACGGTTATTCAGTTGAGTTCTGTAACTAACTCAAACTGATTTGATTCTTCGTCTTCGACTCCATCTAATTTTCGCTTCGCTTCCGTCTCATATTGCTTTCGTCTCATTTTCGCTTCCGTCTCATTTTGCTTCCATCTCATTTTGCTTCCGTCTCATTTTGCTTCCGTTTCATTTTGCTTCTGTCTTATTTTGCTCTTTCGTCTCATATTGCTTCGCTTCCGTCTCATTTTTTCTTCCGTCTTATTTTGCTTTTGCTTATGTCTCATTTTTTGCTTCCATCTCACTTTGCTTTTGCTTCTGTCTCATTTTTACTTAGCTTCATCATTATTTAGTTTTCATCAAAATTAATCGTAAAGTCATTTGACTTAACATATCTAAACCACATAATACTCAAAAACATAATCACTATTATAATCGTAAACATGCACAATTCATCTAATCAATGTCTAAAAACACACTAAAATACCTACTAAAACATGATATAAATTTCAACTATCAATATTTCCATAATTAAATGTGTTTTGAAGCAAAGACAAAACAAATACAAATACAAACACCAAACAATAACAAATATAAACAAACATATATAATAATGATATAGTGACATCGAACTTTAAGAAGCAAGTTTAACTGTAAACACAATTGTTCAAGTTGTTCTTACTTATTAACTTATGAATCTATGGCTAAGTACTTCGGACTAAATATGCTTACTAATCAAGACCTTAACATCATATTCACTCACCCTCAGCACTTGCAAACACATATTGATAATTAGTTAGTCAATCAAAATTGTAACTATCCCTAAGTAGCTTTCATGAAAAATCATGTTATTCATAAAGATTAGTAGGATTTATTTATCAGAACATTATTTTTGTTAATTTTCTTTGAGATTGCCATTGAAATAAACTTTTGAAGCGAAGGAAAACATCTTGTCATGAATGTCCCCCGGTTACTTAACTAAGTTATGTTTTAGTAATTGGCTTAGCTAGAATGTCAGTTGATAATTGTGGGTTGTATGATGTTTTAATAGGCATTTTAGTATGTATTTAGTGGTTAATTAATTGATTCATGTATGTTTAGGTTTAGAAATGTGTTAATTAGTTAGATATTTATGTTTTGAGTGTTATATAGGTTAGGGCCTACTATTGAGCTTAAATTTTATGTACTTGAGGTGCCTTGATGTATTTGTAGTGTTTCAAATCAAATATCGAAGAACAAAGAGAATTTGGAGGAAACTCGGAGCAAGGCCCAAGGCCACGATCATTACAGAAGCCTAGTGGTCTACCAAAATTGTGGCCCTATATGTCATGATTATGATAGAGAGCAAAAATTGAGTGCCACGATCTTGGCCTGCATGATAGCAGATGCAAACTGACTTCTAAAACGTAACTTCTTTAGGGATATTTTAGACTTTTGGGCTTGCATAAACCCTAATGTTTACCCTAAATGGAAAAGATAGATAAAGAAAAGAATGAAGACCTAAAAGGTAGCTCTAACTTTTGCTACTTTGGGAAAACTCTAAGAAGAAAGAAGCAAGAAGAACAAGAAGAGAGAGAAGACGAAGAAAAGGAGAGAGGAGCGGGCTCCTGTTGTTACTACTTTTCCGAGCCATCTCGATCCTTTCAAAGTGATATTTTCTTTTCATCTTGTTATTTCTTTTCTTTGAATGTGTAAGATGGATATGATGATGTTGATGGATTTGGGATTGATGATGATGTTTTAACTTTTCTTTAGGGATTTAAACTTGATTCAATGTTAATCTAGTTATTTTGTGTTAATTCAATTAGGGGTTGCGATTATTTGTTGTAACTTCTTTTTTGGTAATAAATCAAGAAAGTGAACCGAATGCAAAATGATTAGGTTGGTTAATGAGAGTATTAGGCTGTGGGCTGATTGTTAACTAAGAGAATGCATGTTTGGTAATGCAACTTAATTAGGGTTTATCAATTAGGTTAGTGATTATAACTCGAGAGAGAGTAATCCACCCTTTGATAGTCTAGAACTGACACCATATTAACACAAAAGTGATTAGTTTAGGATTGATGATAAGATAAATCCCTTTCTCATAATTTGGTAATTTCTATTGTGTGAATTCCATTGTGAATTTGGTGGTGCTCAATATTCGATTTCGTTTGTGTCAATTTTACAAATTAATTTTCTGTCAATCATCTTCACATATTTACTTTTATATTCGTTTTTATTTTCACTTTAATAATTCTTTAGGCCTTAGATAACACAAAATTAGATTAGTTCGACAACTCCTCAAGGGATCAACACCTCATATATTACACCCACGACCTGTGCGCTTGTAGTTTATTGAGGGTTTCAAATAGATTAAAACTTGCCTTAATAAGTTTTTGGTGTCATTGTCAAGGATTTAGTAAGATTATTTTAATTCTTTTAATATAAAAAATTTTCACCATCTCTTATGATTGTGGTACCCAATCACAAGAAATTAAAAAGAAAAAGAAATAAAAAAAGAAGGAAGTTTTGACACAAAGTAGAAGACACATTAATTTGGACATCACAAGGAAACAATGAGGAATCCGCAAAATTAAATGCCAAGAAGAGATAGAGAGAAAGATGGTGGAGGAAATACATCAAGGAGAGCAAAGGACCCTTGCAGACTTAAATGAAGCCAACTTAGTTGAGGAATTCATCATCCTTATTTGAACTCATACTATCCAGGGTGGTAGAACCATCCAGATTTTTGTTGATCTAACAATGCAAGGACTCACATGGGAAATCAAAACCTATTAGGATTTCAGCAAGATGAGTCTATTTTATGGGATTTTAAATTGGACAAGATCATGGATAAGCTCATGAACATGGAAAAGGCCCAGAAGAGACTAGAAGACAAGTTTAAGCAACTAACAAAAGACTATGCATCTTGTATTCATAACTTAGAGCTTAAAAAGAGACAACTTTCTCGTGAATTTTGTAAGAGAAGTGTGAAAACTTTCTAAGCAACATAGAAGTACATCCAAGAGAGTAGTGTAAGGTTATCACACTTAAGAGTAGGAAAGTGGTAGAAGCACCAACGGAAAAACAAGTTGAATCACACGTTGTAGAAGACCAAGAGAATAAGAAAGAGGATAAAGAAAAGAATGAGGACCCTTTATACATTCCTCCTCCACCCCCATTTAGGAAAATTGATGTGATCAAATCTTTAAAGGAGTAAGAAGAAGAAGAAGAAGAACAGATGAAAATAGACATAGAGTTTTGAAGTAGATATGAAAGTCTCTATTCATAAAATGGAAGCAGAAGAAGGGATGGGGGTGACTAAAGAAGAATAAGAACAGGTCACCCTCTTATAGGACAAACTATTGGATTCATTGGAAGATTCAAGGAGTTTTTATTCCTTATTTTATTGACAGTTTGTTAGTAACAAGGACATTACTGAACTTAATTGGTTATCTTAATCGTATCAACATTGTCCTTCTTACTATCTTCCAACATGTAACTTATTTACAGGATGCTGAACTAAAATTGAGTGACACGGGTAGAAGTAAACCACTCATAATTAATCCAGGCTGAGTTTCAAAGAATGTAAGGTCAAGCTAATGACTATAACTTATCACATTCAGTAGTTAGAATGAAATTTTTGTGTAGTTAAATTTGTTTTAAATTTTGAAAATAAGTTTTTTAATGATTTGGAATGGTTCAGACTACCAACTTTTTTATTTCTTTTAAATCAATTATAACATAGGGAAGCAATCTTGGGCGCTAAGCGCATTTGGTTTTTGACACCATCACGATTACCACCTCAATCATTATGACAGGTTCTATACTTTATCCCTTGTCTATTATTTTTATTTTTATTTTCATTTTTTCATGTTTCTCTTATTTGTTAATTTTATTCCCACCTTTTGTATTTTTTTCTTGTTCTTCTCACCTTAAGGATAATGTATAGTCTAAGTATGGGGAGGGTTGTGTACATTATATGTTTTTATTTGAATGTGAATTTTGCATGTTGTATGTTAGTTTTGTTTAGGATTGTATGATGTGATTCGTGTGAATGTGTCATTGGCTAGGACTTAACATAATTGATTTAGCTTTGAGCATAGTCTTTTAGGTCGTTAAACTTTATTAGCTTGAGAAATTAGTGTTCTAGGTTGCTTTGGTTATATAAGGATGTTAATTACGATGCGATTTTAGTTCATTCACTCTAGGAATTTACCACATTCATCTATAATTTTAGGTCAATTTAATAGGTAGCTTTGCTAGTATCCTTTCATGAGAATGATTAGCTCAAGAAATGAGGTAGGTAGAAAATATTAAAAAGAACGTTGTGTCAATCTTTAAGAAATAACTATTACACTAGACCTTTTTGAAACAAATCGGAAAGCTAGTAGCCAGATAAGAATGTGGCCTAGCTGAGTAACTAGGGGACATTCATAACAAATGTTTGCCTTCATCAAAAGACTATTATGACATTCCAACAAAGCCGCTTAACGAAAACATAACCTAATTGAGTAAATGGGGGACATTCATCACAAATATTTGCCTTTGTGTCAAAAGGTTAGGTTCATATTAATAAAATTAAAAGAAATAGTAAGTTATTTAATAAATCCTACTGATCTTGTGAATAACTTGATTTCTTATGAAAAGTCGCTCAAGGATAGTTATAATTTTGATTGACTAACGAATTATTAATGTATATGTGTAAGTGATAAAAGTGAATGAGTGTGACATTAAGTCCTGATTAGTATGTATATTTAGTTTGAAATACTTAGACATAGTTTTCACATGTTAATAAGTTAGAGTAAATTGAAGGATTATGTTTATAGTTAAAATTGTTTCGGCAAGTTCAATTCCATTATACCATTGTTGCATATGTGTGTTTTGTTGTTAGGTATGTTATGTGTTTTGCTTCTTTTGTTTTTGCTTGAGGATAAGCAAAAGTTTAAGTGTGGGGATATTAATAGTTTTAGGTTGCATAATATTTTAATGGGTAGTTTTGTACGTGTTTAGTTATTAAATTGAATTATTAGTGCATGTTTAGGTTAGGATATTTAGTTAGATATTTGTGTTTTGAGTATTTTATAGGTTATAACATGCTATTGAGCTTCAAATTTGTGTATTTAAGGTGCCTTAATGTGTTAGTATTTTAGATAAAATATTGAAGAATGGAGAGAATTCAGAGGAAACCTAAAGCAAGGCCCTAGGCCACAATCGTGATACAAGCTTAGTGGTCGACCATGATTGTGGCCCCATATGCCACAATAATGATAGAGAGCAAAATTGAGTGGACAGTTGATGTAGACTAACTTCTAAAACTCAACTTTTCAAGGGATATTTAAGACTTTTGGGCCTAGGTAAACCCAAATGTTTTCCCTAAATGGAAAAGATATATAAAGAAAAGTATGAAGACCTAAAAGGTAGCTCCATTTTTTTCCACTTTGAGAAAGATCCAAGAAGAGAGGAAGAAGAAGAGAGAAGGAAGAGAAAGGAAGAAGGAGAAGAAGGGCTACAGTGTTGTTATGTAACACCCCATTCCCGTTTGACGCAAGCTTGTGTGCCATACGATCACACATGCACATGCCTAACAGAATTGGTGTGATAATTATATCACGTTCACTTTATTGAATAACATCACAAGCAAAATCATAAATAGCACAAGATATAAATTCCAAAAGTTTCCTCATTTCATTTCATAAACCATCATTTACAATGTAGCATTATCCATCATCCACATTTATACAACATCATCCTATGAGCTTTTACAACTCAGTCTACAAAGTATACGACATACTTGAGGAATTAAAAAAAGTTAAAAACAAAGACTAGTTCTTCAGTTTCAGCTGACCGACCATTGAGCCTTGTCTTTACTTCAAAAGTTGTATAAAAATGCTTCTAATGTAGTCTTAGAAGCTAAGTCGTTGCTCTCTCGAACCTGAAATTATCAACGTTGCAATTTTTGGTGAGTTTTGCCAACATAGTAAAGTAACCATCCTCGATGGTTTAGTCTTGTCAAACCACAAAACAATTGATAATCATGTTACCACATAATTCATATTAACCTGACTATCATCAACTAATATCATAAAACACTTTGTACACAATGGTTATATTTCAATCACATAGTCCAAACAATTCATCATTTCATTACAATTTTTCAGAACACAATCATTAATAATTCATCATAGATTCATTCGAGAAAAGTTCTCACAATAGTGCAATCATTCAATTTATTCATTTCATATTTTATTAGACACATTCATTTGTTACGTTGTTGTGACCGTGTGTCTTTTTCACTATCCCGTATCTGTTGTGAATACCGTGCTTTTTTATACCATCCCTTATCTGTTGGGAATATAGGGCTCATTATACACATTGAGCCTTATTGAGCCTTAGGCTCTTTCCACAGGTATCTGAGCTTTAAGCACTTTTTTGTTACTAGCAACATTAGTCACATTTGTCGTTGTATTTCATACACTGAAAATAAAATACATTCACAAATTCAATCATCATATTCATTCAGTCACATTCACATTATTTCTCATTCACATTTGTCAATGAAATTTTAGTCTAGAATTCAACATTCACATCGAAAATCAAATAGTCAATCTCATTCACATACAAGTAGCACTTCAAATGCTTTAATCATGCATCAAAACTCCTCGAACATTTTATGCTTGGAATTCAGTACACATTCATCAATATCAAATTCTATTCAGTAATAAACAAAACAAGTTAAGGTAAGATCATCTTAGATTACTCACAATTGTCTTTTTGCTTATTGCCTTAAAGTTCCGACAATATCTAGAATCGGTCGCTCTACTTGCTCCTTTATATGGAATCAAATACAATTTCATGTTAACACATTATTCATGTAACTGAATATGCATTTTTATAAAGGTATCATGTAACATGCATGTTCAATGACATATTCCGGGCTATACTTCTATAATAAACTGATGCAAAGATCAATTGTACTCCAAATATGTCAAAATCCATACACTCATTAACTATTCCATCATTCTTTTCAACACAGACTTTCACTTCTACTTTACATGATCATTATAACAAGGAAAATGGTTTATTTCAGTAACACTTTCTTCTAGACAATTGTTCCTCTATGCCTTAAGTTTCTAATGACACCAAGATCATACAATTTAGTTCATTTTTCTATGAGTTATGCTCAAAATACTACAAACTGAGTACATTTGAAATTTGAGCTAGGGCATGATCATGTATTCAAAGTTGTACAACATATATCTCTCAATTCCATTATCCAAAAATTACAAACTTTATACGAATTGAAAACTAAGAGAATAAGATGCAACTTTTGTGAAGACACCTTTGTCTGATTTGGCCTAATTCAATATAGTTTATTTAATAACAACAGGATATGATTTCTGTCCCTGGTAGTGCTACAGCCTAAGCGAAGACTCAATTTCATGCCAAAATTTGAAATTCTTAGAGATAGAATTAAAATCAACTTCTTCAAGAAAGTTGTATCCATATGTCTCTCATTGAATTTGAATTAAGAATCAACTCATTTGGAAATCTACAGATCACGATATAATCAAAATATTGAAGAATGTTCAATGAAAATATTCCAATTCATAATATTCAGCAGACTTCCTCACTTTCATCAAATCAATCTTTTTCAAATCAATTCAGATGGCTTTAAATTTTTATGGAGAGGAAAAACGGTGTTTAAGAGTGTATATTTTCAATTTTCAATTCATTTGGAGCTCAGGAGACAAAGTTATAAAAAAACGAATGAAAGTTGTTCAAAATAGTCTCTCTTCAATAAATCTTTGGTGCAACTCCTCTTCTCTTCTCTCTCTAAATTAACAAAACATAGGTTTTCTACTTCTTTACCATAAATTGCAGATTTCTTCACTCTTCTTCCTTCCTTGTTTTCCATATTTTACACTCCTAACTTATTCAACTAACACATAAATCATCTTTTATAGTTCGCTTTCAGTTTAACATAACACAACGAATCAAAAATCCAAGATTCATCATAAACATCAAAAATCCGATCCTCACTCACGCATATTTCCATTCTCTGCATTTTTCTATCTTCTGATGCATTTTTTCCACCTTCTTTTACACTTTCACATCATCAAACACTTTTCATGTTATCATCTCTATATGATGACCTCAACAACTCCTCATTCCTCATCATTATACTCACTTTAAATCATTTCTAACCATACTCAACAGATTCACATATGTACAGTGAAAAATAGAGCACACGTTCATCAATTTTCATGAATTTCTACACCCTTCCTAACACGGTTTCAATTATTTTTTAAGCTCAAAACTCACTTCAACACTATCTTATAACATATTGATCCTCAATATGTAGAAACAACATATCCATATTTTCATCCTTCATTCACAGTAACTACACCTCATAAACCACTCATGCATGTATTCATTTACAATGTTAAAACATCATCAAAAATCACTGACTTGGTTCAACAAGGTTTCCAGTAGTGAGAGTGAATAAAATGCTCAAACATAAGCGACTAGTTGATTTGGTAATGGGCGAGCCAAGAAAGAGTTTTGGTCATAAGTAATTTCGGTGAAGACAAGAAGAGAGCTGATGAATTTTCCATCCAAAACACTTGCTACGTGTCCTCCTTACATGTAAGATATTTGTCACACAAATAAGATTGCCACATATCACACTTCTATTTATCACTTATTTTACATCTTTCCTAATCCAAAATATCCCAAATTTTCAAAAATTCACCAAAAATTCTGAAATAATCATAATACTCTTCAAATAAATTTTTAACACAAATAATACATAATTCACATTTTAATCGCATTTATAAATCAAAGATACTCAAAAATGCCAATGAATGCATGTACAATTATTTTAATGAGCCAAAAACAAATATTCACACGTTATGCCATATGATGCATGAAATGCACTTCTAATTTCTCAGTATACTCTCATTTATACTATTCTAGGTCCTAGCCCCTAACATGGGATATTGGGACGTTACATGCTATCTTTCCAATCTATGTCAGCCCTTCCAAGTGACATTTCATTTCATCTTTATTGTTCTTTCTTTTGATTTTATAAGATGGATTTGATAGTGATGGATTTGGGTTTAATGATGATGTTCTAAACTTCTTTAGGGATTTGTTCTTAAATCAATGTTAATGTGATTTCTTTTGATGTTAATAAATTATTTGTTGTATTTGTTTGCTACCGTAACAAATCAAGAGAGTGAACTGATAGAAAAATGATTAGATTGGGTAATGAGAATTAAACAATTTAATAGATCATGCAAATAATCAAATCAAGAATTTATACGAAGAGAGATCTCATGTAAGGACCCAGTAGCCTACTAGAGGGCTTAAGATTTGATTAAATTTGTAAATTTTATGTTGATCGAGAGATTGCAAATTTCCAATTCAATTAGGGGTTATGATTTAGGATTTAATGATTATAACTCGAGAGAGTAATCCATCTTTTGAAATTCTAGGACCGATACCGTATTAACTCAAAAGTAATCATGTTAGAATTTGATGATAGGATAAATCCCCCTTCTCATAATTGGTTAATGTTCCTTGTGTGATTTCCATTATTAATTTGGTGGTGCTCAACTTGATTCCTTTTGTCATAATTTTATGTTTTAATTCCAATCAATCCATATTCATGAATTTACTTTTATGTTTAGATTTTATCTTCTTTTTAATAATCCTTTTAGGCCTTGGATAATTTATAATTAAATTAGTTCACCAACTTTTCGTGGGGTCGTACCTTTAGTATTAAAAGTTTACGATCCTTATACTTGCAGATATTGGGGGTTTTATTATAAGTAAAACTTGCCTCAACATTATTCTAGCCTTTTGACGTGAAAGCAAACATCTGTAATGAATGTCTCCTGGTTACTTAGTTAGATCACATTCTCAACTAGCTATTAGCTCTATTCATAACCTGAAGGCCAACAGAATAGTTATTCATTAATGATACCCTTTGTTTTCACATTTTCTATTTCTTACCTCATTTCTTTACCTAATCCTCCTCATGCAAAGATACTAACGATGCTACTTATTCAACTGACCTAAAATTATAAATTTATGCAGCAAATTTCTTAAGGTGAATGAACGAACGTCATATCCTAATTTACATGCATATTAACTAAAGAAAAACCCAAATTTCACAACCTAATAAATCTTTACAACTTAAAAGACTATGTTCAAAGCTAAACTGATTTCATTAAGTCCTAGCCATAGATACATTCACACGATTAACACCATGAAAACCTAAGCAAAAAACTAACATACAATATGTAAAATTGACACTCAACATAAAAATAACAATGCACACCTCCCTACACTTGGACATCACATTATGCTTAATGTGGGGAAAACAAATAATACGCAAGGTGGAAATTAAGCAAAATGAAAAGAAATACATAAGTACAAAAGAAAAAGAGCAAGGATAATGTAGCACCTCCTTACCATAGGGTATACACCGGGACGCCCGTAGGTCATCCCGATACATATCCTATAAAAAGGGTGCGCTATGAGCAATCACT
>JAOTIZ010000006.1:11548419-11559266 GCA_027123425.1 Erythroxylum panamense | reverse complement strand
TCCTATAAATTAAAATAATATGCAACATCATAATAATATAAAAATATACAGATATACAGATATACATATATTTCATAGCCATAGAAAATAGCAACTATTAATTGTGGGTTAAAAATTAACCGAAGTTTCCTTTAGGTTTTGTTTAATCAAGATACGATCGTTAATTAAACCTAACCACCAAACAACCTAGGATACGATCTCTATATTTAATTAGGCAGTAGCATTACGAATTAGGAAAACCGATTAATCAAGAAAACAACCACATACGATGGGTCATTTAACCTAGGCCATGTTATCTCTAATGATTACGAATCATCAGTTGTTACACATGAATTTCAACATAACAATTACGGATTATATCGAAATTCTAACAATGGGTTTGCAATTAACGATTCAATGAACGCATTAAAATCATCAACTCACAATACCCAATGGGTTCGTACATAAATAACCGAATAATAACGAAAATTTGATTATCTATACACAATACCCAAATCAATTAAAATAAGATAACACAATCAATTCCTAATGAGAGAAAGAAAAAACAAAATAATAAAAAATTACTTAAACTGAGTCGTCGACATCGATATCACCTCTAAACCGGCATCGGGATATTTAACCCTTAGGTATTTTCTAAAAATTTGCTTCAGCCCTCGTTCTAAACTGTAGTCAAAAACCCCTTGTTTGCTCCTCACTGTTCAGCCACTGTTTCAATGATGGTACTGCTCACTATCTGTTGTCCACTGCTGCGTCTTTGCCTGCGCCTCTACTGTAGTGCTCCTCACGCAAGCCTCACCAAGCCGCAGCTCACGCTCCTGCGTCCTCTCGCCTACTATGCCGCAGCCCTATTTTATTTCCACCCTGCACTGTTGCATGATTAGACAAATAAGATGCAACTCTACTTAAATCCTTCTTGCGCCTTGCTCCTGCCCTTCTGCTCCTAGGACGCAGCGTTTCACGTTGTGCTACTGCGTTTAAACGTAGATTTCTTCTTTTTTTTTTCAGCAAGCACTTTTAATTTCCTTATTTTAATTTTTCTTGTCTTTGTAATATATATATATAACAAAATATATATCACTAATTAGTATTAATTATAATATATTTAACACCAATCAAAAAAATTTGTATTCTTTAGAATATAATTAATTAATTAACTAAATAGCTAATTTTGATTTAATTGTTGATAATTATAATATAATAAATGAATTAATTCATTAAATTATAATTTATTTAAAAATTAATATAATCAATAGATTAATTAATATTTTGTATTGTTTACTAATTAGCTCATATATTTTCTATCATTTTTTATTAATTTTAATTTATATATAATTAATTTGCTAATTACATTATAATTAATAAACTGACGTGAACTTTATTATATATATTTATATATTTATGTTACTATTCCTTTTTCACACCCCTGACTTTAAATTTCCTTATATATATATGTGTGTATGTGTGTCTTCAATCCATGCCTTATTTCATAGGGAACCTCAAAGTGGTTGTATTTTACTGTTTCAATCATATGACCTCTGACTCCTCTATTCTTAAATCTTTAACAATATCATCCTTTCCATAAGTTGTTCACACTGCCAATAATTTTACCATTTATGTACATCATATAGGTGTTGTTCACACATCCACGTTACATTTACCTTAATCTTTTCTTGTTCCCAAACACTCATTAAACCTTATTTCTGTTGAACAATTATATGAACTCGGTGTCAATGTATCATTTTTGAGTCATGGTTGTATTGTGCAAGATCCAATTGGGAAAGGGCATAAGGTTAGATGACTATTTGAGCTTACTTCACTAAATCTTT
Source organism: Erythroxylum panamense (assembly GCA_027123425.1). Classification (NCBI taxonomy): domain Eukaryota; kingdom Viridiplantae; phylum Streptophyta; class Magnoliopsida; order Malpighiales; family Erythroxylaceae; genus Erythroxylum; species Erythroxylum panamense. Next base: position 11,557,440 of record JAOTIZ010000006.1, on the reverse strand, counting down.
CTTCAAAGCTTATTATAGGTACTGTCACCTCTTATATATGGTACTCTCTTTTGAGTCATCTTTCTACCTCTAGATTAGGGTCTTTAATCTTTAGCGGTAATCTAGGTCATGTTAAGAGTAAACATTTTGATTGTGTTTCTTGTCAACTCTATAAGCATCATGCTTTACAATTTTCTCTCAATGATTCTATCTCTTAAGCACCTTTTGATCTAATTCATTATGATATTTAGGTTTCTCCACCTTATAAAACTATGGGCATCACGAAATATTATGTGATCTTTGTCAATAATTTTCTCTCTATGTATGAATTTATCTGATGCGTTATAAATCTGAATTATTCTCCATCTACTCTCGTTTTGCTAATATGATTCAAACTCAGTTCTTTATAAGATTACAGTATTCTGGACTGATAATACAATGTAATACAAAGATACAAAATTCATCAATTTTGTTAATCAAGGGACTATCATTCAAAGATCCTGTATGAACTCTCAACAAAATGGTCGAGTAAAATGCAAACATAAACATATTCTTGACATCACTAGAGCCCCACTCATATCATCTACTTGTCTTGAAACCCTTTGGGGAGAAGCCATCTTTACTGCTGTCTATACCATTAATTGCATTCCATCTCCTATCATAGGTAATATCTCTCTATATGAGCACTTATTCAATCATGCTTTTGATTATCAATCTCTTAAAGTTTTTTTATATGCATGCTTTGTTCTATTACATCCTCATGAGCACACCAAAATTGAACCTAGAGCACGTATATGTTGTTTTCTAGTGTATGGGATAGAACACAAAGGATATAGATATTAGGATCCACTATCTCAAAGATTATAAATCTCTCGATATGTCACCTTTCAGGAACATAAAATGTTCTCCACAATATCAAAATTTCGAGTCAGAGAACCCATACACAACTTTTTTTTTTATTCTACCATACCTTTGTTTCCTGATATTTCTTTTATAGGTCTGTCTCACAACTCTAATATCTTAACATAACTGACGATTGATCCTATTATGTCTTCTCCAGCTATAGATCCTCCATCCTTACCAAATAACACTTCCTCTATTCATTCAACAAAATCTACTGAGTCTCCATAACTCCTCCGTCGATTCTCTCGAGTAAGCCAACCCTATATTCACCTTAAAGACTTCCATGTCTATTTCATTATCATTTCTTTTTATCAAACTCACACTTATCGTAAAGCCAATTCTAACCCCTTATGGCAACGAGCAATGGTGAAAGAATTACAAGCTCTCTCCAACGCGAAACTTGGGACTTAGTTGACCTACCTTCAGATAAATCTTTTATTGGTTGTAAATGGATCTACAAAATTAAGACTCGATCTGATGGATTAGTTGAAAGATACAAAGTATGATTAGTTGCAAATGGGTTTACTCAAGAATATGGATTTGACTATAAGGAGACCTTAGCTCCAATCGTTCGCCTAACTTCAGTCCGCGGTCTTATTACTGTAGGAGCAAGCAAGCATTAGGAATTGATTCAAATGGATGTCAAAAATGCCTTTCTTAATGGTGATCTTCAGGACGAAGTATACATGCAACCTCCACCTGAGTATGCTCATTCACTTAAAAAAGTTTATTGTCTTCGCAAAGCCTTATATGGCCTTAACCAAGCTCCTCGAGCATGGTTTGCTAAATTTAGTTCCACCATTAACAGTCTTAACTTTACATCCAACTCTTATGATCATGCCTTGTTTATTTGAAAAACATATCAAGGGTGTACTATTCTCCTTTTATATGTTGATGACATGATAATAGCCGGTGATGACACTCAGGGGATTGCTACTCTCAATCTTGTCTTTGTCAATAATTTGAAATGAAAGATTTAGGTCCCCTGAGCTACTTTTTAGGCCTTGAAGTATCCTCTGATAATTCAAGTTACTACTTATCTTAAATCAAGTATGCTACTGATCTTATGTCTCATATTGGTCTCACTAAACTAAGATTACTAGCACTCCACTCGACTCTAATGATCATACTTTGCCACTTATGAAACTCCTATGAGTGATGGTATACTTTATCAATAACTAGTTAGTAGTCTTATTTACCTTACTATCACTCACCCAGATATTGCTCATAAAGTTCACATTGTCAATCAATTTATGTTTGCACCTCGTCCTACTCACTTTTTCCTTGTTCATTGTATTCTTCGATACATTCAAGGCACCTTGTTTCATGGAATTCACTTCAATCATCACCTTCATTAGATTTACGTGCATGCTCGGATGTCGAGTGAGCTGGTGACCTAACTAATGATCGATCTACCACTAGGTATTGTTTCTTTCTTGGCTCATCTCTCATTTCTTGGCGCAACAAGAAGTAAACAATTGTTTCTTACTTAAGCAGTGAACTTTTATGGATAAGATGTTTACTTTAAGACATCAGCGACACCTTTTCTTTGGCAATTCTTCTCTTTTATAATAATCATAGTGCCATGCAAATTGCTTAAAATGATGTCTTTAATGAATGAACTAAACATATCGAGATTGATTGTCATCATGTGCTTTGCGGAACCATATAACTTGTCTCAATTTCATCTCAGGCACAAATTGCTGATCTTTTTACCAAATCACATCCCCTTGGCGTTGTTAAGATCTTCTTTTCAAACTCAAGTTATCATCTTCACTACCACCATAAGTTTGAGGGGGGATATTAAAGTATCTTATAATATCTTCATTTAGTCAACTAATATCTTATTATATCTTCATTTACTCAACTATCCCCTATAATTAAGCCTTTATTTTCTCCTAAGATCATGCACAATAATGCTACCTAGAGAATATAAATAGGAGGATGTACATAACCTTACAAACATAGAAATATAGAGAACATTTCTACGTTTCTTATTCGTTCTCGATTTCTACATATATTAACAAAAAATCAACTCACATTTGGTAAAACATATAAAGATCAAATAATATGAGTGGGTTTTATCATAATCAATCGTGTTCAATAAGTGAAACAACTTTCTTATAAGAAAATTACATGAATTACAAAATTCTGGAATTTTTTTGCACACCAGTTTATTGAATTTTAATTAAAATAATCATAATAATCATTTTTATAATTTAAATTAATTGATAATCTATCATATTTGTAAGTTTTAATAAAGTTTATATTCAAAAAGAATTCACCGTGGACACACATTAGGCAAGTACATAAAAAATATAAATTAGGAGATTTTAGAGAAAAATACTCAATAAATTTCTTTAAAATATTTATTTAACTATAAGATTAGTGATATATTCCTAAACAAAATTTTGAATAAGATTATATTATTAATTTTTCTTTGTATTTATATGAAAACCTTTTATTTCTCCTATATAAAAAGTCTATGCTAATTATTCAAATTAGGTTGTTTGTATTCCAATATTAATAAGCTCTTATTTCATATAGAAGTAGTATTTTGTATAATACTAGTTGCTTATCCACATTAGTATATATGAGTAGTCTATACATTCCTCTTGATTTTTTTGGAAATTTAAGTTAAATAATTAATTAATAAGGCTTTATGCCGACAAGTATTACAATGTTCCCAAATATGGACTAACAAAACAAAACTAGATCAAAAGGCCATACAAGATTGATCCAATATATAATAAAGATTAGCAGAAGATGCTGCAAACATAATAGCTTAAAACATTCCAAATTTCCTTACTTAGCAAGTAACAAAAGGACTAACAATTGGGGTAAATCTGAACAATCACCAAGATATAGGGATATAGGGCTTTTAGAAAAATTCTTAAACTTGGGTTTGACCATACATTAAATTCTCTGGCCAGCTTGTGGATAAATATCCTCCTCAAGGGTATTATGGTTGGATATCTGCTATAAATTGATTCATTTAATGTCTCTGCACAGTATACTTCATGAAAGTCCCTTTTATATGTGAACATATATTGTTTCAGCTTCACTCAATCTGCGAGTTTCAGGTTATGCTCGAGGCTGGAACCCTCAGGAGTTGCCTTCTCAGAGATACGCCAGGTTTTGCATACCATTTTCTTTACTTCATCATTCACATAGGAGTTAGTCTCTTATATAATGCTCGAGGCTGGAAACTTTGGGAGTTGCCTTTAGAGATATGCCAGGTTTTGCTTACCATTTTCTTGCTTCGTTATTCACATAGGAGTTGTTCTTTTAGATAGAGAATAACAAGGAATAATTATTCTGCAACTGATAGTCATCAACCCGCGGCTAAAGGCTATCGCTTTTGGAGATTGTTGGCTACATGAAGTGATAAAACGACACTAATGGCATAGTGTTAATTAGATAAAAGATACAAGAATAAGTTGACAACTCTATAAATTTAATTTATTTAGTTCTATTATTAAATAATTATTAAATAGTAAAGAAAAAGATCTTAGATATTATGCAAGAAATTAGGCCCAAAACCATCAAACATTCCTTTTGAACTGAATTCATAAATTAAATGAGCCCAAATAAGCCGAAGTTAACTGACTAAAGAATTTTACTTTAAAAATATGAGATATATTTAAGGCTGATTCAATAAAATAATATTTTTTCTTTTAACTCCATACATAAAATATCAATCAGTTTATTCAAATTTCTCCAGCACCCAATTGACATATATTTTAAGTTAATAGATATTGTATATAATAAAGTATTGCAAAATTCATACCGTTTCAATGAAGAAGTAATCTAATAAAGATAAAGTATTCAAAACATCATTTTGTTATTAGCACGCTACTTTATTTCTAATAATTTGCTACCAACATCAAATTTCTATGATCGAAATTGAGTGAACTCGTTACAAAAGGCCTCATGAAAATTGAAGAAAAAATGAACAAGATATATAAATAAAATCTTAAAGTTGATGTTATTATTTCCTAAATTTTTAAAGACAATTATTTTCTTACTGATGTGGTGCAATATCTTATTTTCCTTCCAACAATTCCATTTTGTTGAGAAGTCCTAAGAATAGAGAAATTCTAAAAGATATTATTATCACTAAAAAAAGGCTTCAATTCTTTTATTTTCAAACTTCATTCTATGATAACTCTTAATTAGGGCAATGGAGGGTTTCTTTTCATTTTGAACTTTCCTGGAAAACTTCACAATTTTCTCAAACTAGTCATCTTTCTTGATAAGAGCAAGACCTATGTAAATTTACTAAAATTATCTACTATGATAAATCTATAAACTTATAACCTCAACTAGCAACCCTAGTATCACTAAACTAATCTATTAGATGTAATTGCAAAAGTTTAGTGGAAGTTACTAACCCTTTTTCTAAAATAAGATTTTGCATTTTTGTAGTAAGCTCTACATACCTTGTTTTTCTTACACTTGACTCTTAGAAGTTCATTAATAATTTACTTTGAATTAAGATTGGAGATGCTTTCCATGCTTGCATGTATAAGCCTTATATGCCAAATTCATAGATGTTCACTTATTGCTATTAGCCAACTTTGTCAATATTAATTATCTCACCTTTGGCATTGTCTCTAAATATGATAAATTTTTCCATCCTTGTATTTAAGAATTATAAATTAGGACACATCACTAGTCATACGCCTTTAGCATCCAATAGCAATATATCATTTTTTTCTTATATACCTACAAAAACAAGGCGATCAGATCCCCAAATAAACATAGGTCCTTAATTGTTACTCTCTATTTTCTTTTCAACCTATTTCCTTAAGGGTTTTCTCATTAAATTTTGTTTTAAGAAACAAAATATATCATTAAAGTAACCTATCATATTACATGAATGATATGAATTTGTTCTATGATAGTGATTTATATGATTTAGTACATAAATGCATTCTTAGTACTAAGGAGCTGTCCTTTGGATATTATAAGAACTGCTTGCTCTCTTTGGATAGTGATATACCCCAACATTGTCATATGCATAAGACATGTTCCTTTTATTATGTTCATGCCCATAAGGGATGCGAACATGTAATATGGAACTATACTTGATATGATGCCTATTGGAAGTGGGAATTTAATTATTGCTCCTAAAATTAATGTTGAGGCCTGAATAAATGTTTGAAATCGCAACCTATGTTGTATCTTTGATAAAAGTTATGCCTATTCTTACTTTGGTAATGTTAACTTCAAAACTATATATGAATGGATAAGACTTTCTATTTGAATAAGCCCTAGAAGATGAGACATACGCATATAATTTATATGAATGTTTAAATGAGGATGCACTATGTTCATTTGCCACTTTAGGAAAAGGTCTCTATATAAATGTTTTCCTGTAAAAAATATAGTCTCAACATTGGAAAGACTCTTATAAGTGTTTCTGATCGTGTTGTTCAAGCTTTAAAACTTATAAGCTCTTAAATACTGTAAGCGCATAGGTCACAACTATAGTATAAAAGGTGTCGATCTCATGAAAAGGAGGATTAATCTAATCCTAAAATCTAAGGTCAATAATATATGAAACTCAAAATAAATAATGCAACGGAAAGTAATCATGAGAATTGAATTCACCTACTTAAATCAGAAATTAAACACAAAAGAATTAACAATTGAGCAATAAGTATGCACAATGAAAATCAACCATAGAGTTTACTAAGTTATGACAAATGGAATTTTACTTATCAGTAATGCTAACCTAGCCTATTATGTGTCAATTAAGTGTTGATTCTAGAATGTCCTAGAGCTGATTACTCCCTCTTGAGTTATAACCATTAAATCCTAAATTATAAACCTAAATCAAATTATAAAATTTGCAATCTCTTAATTCGCATATTATCCAAACCTAATTAGATCTGAAGGTCTCTAATAAACTATTGGAATATCACATGGGATCGTTCTCTGCATAATTACCAATATGATTTATCACGATTTCTATTAAATCGCTTAACTCTCATTAATCTAATTTAATCATATTTCATTTAGTTTACTCTCTCAATTTATTACCAAATTATGTAATAGCATAATCAAATCATGACATTCATCCAAATAACACAATCGACTAGATTATCACTAAATCAAAATAAAATCTTGAAGGAGAGTTAAAACATCATTACCATTCTACTATGTATCATCATACAATCCATCCTAACTTTATACATGAATAAAATTGAAACGAAAAGGAAATAGACACTTAGAATGAACGATATGGGAAAGCAGCAACATCAGAAAACCTCCTGATCTGGGAAGCACATCGAGACTGCTTCTTCTTCCTCCTTCTTCCTTTTCCTCTTCTCTCTTCCTCTTGCTCTTGCTCTAATCCTTATTCTTCTTGCTCTATGAAGACAAGTGAAGACGGCTCAAATATAGTGCTTTCGACTCCTTTTAGCTCTTTCGCCTCTGAATTGTACCTAAAACTAATTATGAACTAAAATGAATGTCTTAAGCATTTCAAATCATTAATCAATAATTTTTATGGAATAAATGTATAATTAATTAAGCATAATTCAATATCGGTATTACGATCACAATATTTAAGCTAGAGGCTGCCTCATCATAATCATGAGTTATAAAGCATATGAAAACCAAATCTCCTTCTAAGTGCTTACTTTCATAATATCTTGTATTATCTTATGTGACCTTTAGTGCTCTCCTCTTCCTTTGATCCTTCCTCTCGTTCTTCTCAGTTCATTGTTTTCTGTCATAAAGATTCTCATCAAGGTCATCATAAGTAATATTAATATTACAAAAATCATTACATATTTTTATCTAATGTGGAAACCAAAATATATATTGCCTTACTATTTAAATAAATGAGTTAATTTTCATTTATATTCCACTCACTCTTTTCTACAATTTCTCACAAATTAAAATCTTCAATTATGAAAAGTAGTTTCATTCTATTTCTTCAAAACAAGAAATTATTTTATTGAAAAATAAAGCATTATTAATTTTTTAGACCTCTTCGCTAAAAGGTGACAAAGAATATGACAAAATGATCTTTGCTTAAAATTCATTAAAATTCTATATATTTAACACCACTTGTTAGTCCCTAATGACATCTAAGAGAGGGTAAATTAGGCATTAGTGAACTTTAAAAACTTTTCCCCGCTTAAAAATGCAATTTTATCAAATTTTAATGTAATGATAATATGGAATGAAAATGTAGTCAAGTGCAATCGTGCAAGCACAAAATAATGTAAAAATGTAAAGAAATGAGAATGAAAATTAATAAAAGAGATTGCAAATTAATTTTATAATGGTTTGTAAGACAAACCTCACCTATGCTCACTCCCTAGGACTCAATTAGGATTTCAAAAAGCTCTTCTTTGAACTAGGCGAAGAGAAACCTTTTATAAGATTCTTTGTTTGCTCCAAGTAAAGAGAAATCCTTTTATAATTTTTTTTCTGTGAAGGGCAACTGCAAACCTTCATGAATCACTTAAATACAAGAAATAGACCCTCAGTTAAGCTTAATAAGACTTATTTGTGCAGTTTAATACTTTAGGTTCACAATCAATTTACCATGAATACTTGGAATGCTTAACAACTCTCATAAATATATTATTGAAACAAAAAAAAACTAACAAATTTTTCCAACAACCAAAAACTCAAAGTATTTGTAGCCTATAAGGCCCTGTTTGGTTGAAGGGTTAGGAATGGAAGGGGATAAAACGTAACATACTTTCATCGTTTGTTTGAGAGTTTCATAATGGAATAAAATGGAATGAGATGGAAGCGGAAGGTTTCATGTTACGTTTCATTCTATCCTAAATAGTGAAAATAAGAAACTTTCGATTCGGAGGGTTTACGATAAAACATAAACTAATAAATACATACTACCTAATGTATCCTCAATCATTCTTCTTAATGCCAACTCTGATCAAATCATAATATTAATATATTAAATAAAATATAATAAATTTTATTAAATAATAAATAATAATTTTATATTATTAATAATAAATTTTATATATTTAATAATAAAATAAAAGTTTTATATTTAAAAATTATTTATTTATTTTATTTATATAGAAATATATACAAACAATTAAATAATTATTTTAATATATTTTCTATTTTTCATTAATAAAAATC
>JAOTIZ010000006.1:11533915-11545646 GCA_027123425.1 Erythroxylum panamense | reverse complement strand
TTTAATTGTTTGTATATATTTTTATATAAATAAAAATATAAATAAATTATTTTTAAATATAAATCACATAAAATAAAATAAAATATATTAAATAATTAATACTAATTTTTTTTATAATTAATAATAAAATAATAAACTTCCTATAATAATTATTTTAATATAAGGGATATAATAGTCATTTATTATATATTACATTCCATTCCATCCATCTTCCAAACAACATTTCACTACATTACATTATGAACTATTCCATCCTTCCCAAATAACTTTTCACTATATTATATTCTATTCTATTATAAACCATTCCGTTCTGTACTGCTCCATTATATTAATTAGTATCCAACCAAACAGGCCTAAGACTTCAAATAGTTGTTAGATACATAAACTAGTTCTTATAACAACTAATTTATAAGCATCTTTGGCTATAGCTTCAACTAGTGGGTCATCATTTGGTTAGGGTACTAACTAGTTTGACACAATTCACCCTTTTTGTAACTTTTGTAAAAGACGATGATCATAATTTCTTTTATTAATCAGTGTTTTACATGTTTGCCCATCTAGCCAACTGAAATGGAATCATTTTATAATTTTTGGACAGATTGTCTAATTAATTTATCCAAAAATTTAGGCTAGTCGAACATTAACACAAATCAACTTCTAAAAACAATCTGAAACATCAATTTTTAGCAGTTAGCACCCCACTTTCATAAAAACTTTTGTATTGCTCACTTTAGAGGTTTCTAATTTTTTTAATTTCAAGAGGTTTTTTTAAATTAATAAATCATGCATTGAAATTAAATATGAGAGGTTTATACATAAAGAACCCATAAAGCACTACAATGACTAAATTAAGGGAATAAGAAACATTATATTGAGTTTACAAAATGAAAATTCTTTAATCTTCTTTTCCGCTTGTTGATATTTGATTCCGATACAAAGTATATTTTTTAGATTAAGCATTTCATCTACATGAATAATTTGATTTAATTTTTTAAAATTGCTAGAAATAAATATAGATTATTCCCTCTTAAACTTAACACTGTTTTTTTTGTCATAATTTGATCGGGTATCAAATTTTTTTTACGACCCAAAAATTTTAGAGAACTCATATAACTAAAATATTTTTAGGGAGATATAGACTATAGTTATCTACTACTTCGGCCAGAAGCTGACTAAACATTATAAAGCCGCGGAAAACGATATATGGTTATCTACTACTTCGGTCAGAAGCTGACTAAACATTATAAAGCCGTGGAATTTCTCTCCGGCTGTAATGCCCTGCATATGAAATCCAACAAGCTAGCCAGTGCCCATCTGTTGGGTAGAGGAAGATCGTTATATCGTAATGATATTGCTATAACACAACTGATAAAGTAACTGATCTTGAAGACGCATAATTATATCCATTGCAGTGCATAAATTGATGAAAGGGTTTAAACATTAAAGTCTGCCAGATTGTAGTGTTTCTAAAATCTACACCACCAATAATGAGTCACAAAATCAAAGAAAAATTAATCCGCTCATTAAATGGAGTTTAATCAACAAGTGATGGTGTGATGAACTGTTAATCTTACAATCAAGACATTGTTAATGTCCTCCGTTTCCTCGTGCACCGCATCTTCGCTAAATTTCTAGCTGTATGCCGTTTTTACTTCGAGAGAAAAATTTGGCAAACCCATTTTGGTTCTTCTCAGCATTAACATTATTTGTGGATACGACCAATGAAGCTGACAAAGATGATGAAGGAGTTGATTTTCCTTCCTTTTTATCCAGTAAAGGACCAATCTCGCTGGCAGTCATTGAAGAACCAGATTCTCCTTTAGGTGAAAACGTCTCATTAGAGTGTAACCTCCATGGTTCTCCGCTAACTCTATGCATCCGTGATCCTCCTGTGCTAAACTCTGGTAGACTTGAAGCATCACTGAAGAAGTCCTCCAGGGTTGCAAGTGACTTCAGTTGTTGACCAAGAGATGCTATTGTTTTCTGGCACTCTGCAAGTTTTCCAGCAGCAACAGCGAGGTCCTCCTGCCATGGGTACATACATTTAGTAACCAAGGGAGTTAAAAGGCCTGTGCTCAACATGCAATTTCACAAATGCACAACAGGGAAGGTCGATAGCAGGAAAAGTAACCAATTATTCAAGGAAAGAATAGCAACCTGCTTAATCTTTGGTTCAATGTTTGCATTTGCAGTTTTTTCCATCTCCACTTCGTGTTTCTTTTTAGAAAGCTCTTCCTCTAGTTGTTGACACTTTGCTGCAGTTCCTGCTGACAGAAACTTCTCCCTTTCAATCTCTACTTCTAATGAGAGAACTTTTGCAGACATGGTCCTAGCCTCTGCTTCCAAACTAACTAATTGGGATTCAAGTTTCTGACTTGATTCCTTTGACAAGGACAGCTCTCCTTGCAGCTCTTCCAACCTCAGTTGCGTCTCCCTCAGCAGAATTTCATTTTTGTTCAGACTTTTTGTTAAATCCATTTCTAATTCAGCCTTTTCCATTTGAATGTTCTCTAACTTCTCTTCTAATTCAACCTTTTCTCTTGTAATCATCTGTAGGTTTTCTTCTAGTTCAGCTTGCACTGCTTTCATGTTCTCTAAATTCTCTTCCAACTCAACCTTTTCATCTCCTGTTTTCCGTAGCCTCTCTTCCAGTTCAGCTGTCCTATGAATCATAACTTCAAGCTCCTCTCTCAGTGACCTTTCTGCATCAATTGGCTGTTTGGCATCGACAGGTTCAGATTGATGGTCCATATTTTCAGTATCAGGCAATGCTGCAAGTTGCTCCATTTCAAGGAAATCATCCATGAGATCAATCTCAGTGGATGACGCTGGGATGTTTTTGTTGACAGTTTTATCATTCTTAAATTGATCGAGCTCAACAATCAATGCAGATGCCCACGAATTTGAGCAACTTGGCTCAGACTTGTATGGCTCTGAGCAACTTATTTTGTGGGCATCCAGCTCTAGCGCATTAAGCCTCTCTCCACTGTCTGATTGACTGTCAGTCAGAGACTCAACATATATTGAGGAGGCAGCAGAATTTTTGTGATCATTAATTGAGGAAGATTTACAAACTATAGATTTAAGCCTCCGACATTCTGCCTCAAGCTTGGCCACCTTCTTTATACTCTCCAGGTGTTGCTTGCTGGCTGTTTCAGCTGTTTGGGTGCTCAAATCTCTTTCAATAGTCCTAACTTCTAGCTCTTCAAATCGTGACAGGAGCTCCCCTTTCAAGGATTTGTTCTCTTCTTCCAAGTATTCAAGCTTCTGCTGGAGAACAGGATCAATCTGAGCAGGACATTCAGAGTTAATTTCTTGTTTTGATCTTGAGGCCAAAATAACTGGTTCTCAAATTCAGATTTTGTAAATTCCTACCTCATATTTTATATTCACCATGGATTCATGGATCTTTTCTTCCTGCTCATCTCTTGCTTGCCTCAGTTGCCTAACACATTCCTTGAGGGCTCCATCCAGATGGCTCACCCGATTTTCCAGAGCAGATTTCTGATGAATTGCAGATTCAAGTTGGTTTTTAAGAGCCACTACTTCATTTTCAGCCTTTTCCCATCCTAAAATTTATATCGAGAGAACAACAAGATTATATGTTAAAATATAAACTGTCGCGTGTGGTGAAAAATATCATCAGTTTTGGATAGAACTCATAAGCATGGTTGTGAAGACTTCAACAGTTGCAATTTCTCAAAATACATGGTTGTGAAACTAATATTTTTTCTGAAAGATTTGAAACTTTTTTGCCATTAAGTGACCCTGATAACTGGCACCTATCGTTAAATACCTGCGACAGCTTCCTCAGCCACTTTTGTATGTTGTTTTACCAGATCATCTTTGGCACTGACATTCTTAAGAGCAGCTGATAACTTCTCAGTCAAAATTTTAATGCTGTCCAAAGCATCGTCATCGCTAGCTACAGTTTTCGATGTCACTTCTGGTGATTGAGCATCATCAGTTTGAGATGTCTTCAGGGCATCCTGCTGCAATGATGAGAACATGAACGACATCAGCATAAGAATTGGAGCAAAAGTCTATGATTAATATTAAAAAATGCATCTAATTGAGTAGCTTGCTAAATCAACCTTAGGTGCACAAAGCAAAAATGCAACAAACAGGGATCTTTTGAATTGATGCCAAGAACGTGGTGACAACATAAATCTGCCAATTGCATGTATCCAACTAGTCAGGTGAACACTGAAACTACTGATTAATAAATATTGTCCACGTTCCAAAAATGGATACATCAGCCAAGTTTGCAATTGACAAATCTTAAAAGTAGTCTTTCTAGTTGCTTAGATTGCCACTTATGCCAGAGCATTTGCATCTACCATCCAAAACATAAGAAGATATGTTACTGCTTCTCTTAATTGTGTTTATTTTTGGTTACAATGGTTTGACATCTGTAGATGACATCATCGTCATTTTGTGCTTTATGAAACTCTAGGATATTCATAACCTTTCCCAAGTGTTTTCCTCTGCTGTCATGAAGAGATTATTCCTTAGACCAAAATACATGAAAGGGTTTATAACCATATAGGTGCTTAAGCAAAAGCATAGGATACAATTTTTATGCACAAATCCACATTTACCATCTAGCTTAATCCTCGCATGCATTCAGACTTGGGTCATAATGAAAACAAGAACTCTTATGTTAACTTCCAGCAAGTCCTAGGAACAAGTGCATCTGCTTATGCAACTTTCACAAAGCAAAACAAATAGTGATTCCTATACTTATGCAATGAAAGGCTCATAAGTTATTCCAGCCATTCAGCAAACCTCTCAAAAATTGCACTTGGAAGTATACAACTTCAAATCCTTAGACATATATCGAACTTCAATCTCACCATATGCCATATAACTGCGGTGAGAGGGCCAAGACATTGACCAGAACACGAATCATTAACAGAAAAACTGACAGGTATTACAGAAGGACAAACTAAAATATCCAAAAAAAATAAAATTAGCCAGCTGTCCTGTGTAGTTGTTTCCGTAAGTGGTGGTTATAAAAAGAGTTAAATAATTAACATTGGAAGGTACAATTTTGCTATGGAGAAAACATGAAGCAGTGCATCCCTACCATAATCTGAGTTAAAGAACAATATGTGAGAACACTATAATACCTTAAAGAAAACATTAGCTCTTACATGATTAGCAACCTACCTGATCATCAGAAAATCTCTCAGAATGTGAAGATAATGACCCTGAACTTTCTGTTTCACCCGGGCTCCTCTCTGAGGACCTCCTCTTCCACAACCATTTTCTCTTTTCCATCGCAAAGCCCAGAGGTTGATGAATAGACTATCTCATCAGGAAGGATTTATCTGCACATAATTTAGATACTATCGATATCAAATAACAAATACAACGACGTACTAGAAAATCCAATGAAAGCATAAACTTCAATACCCAGAGGAATTTATGGGATGGGCTAATACTATGACATGTACAGCTCTCTATTTAATATACGAACTGCAAATGCTTTCTTAACAACCTCAGGACATTAAACAAAAATATAAAATTTTTCATCTTATCAACTTTGCTTCTAATTCACCCAATAAATTTCCAACCCCAACAACAACAGTGACAGCAACAGCAGCACCATCACCAACAACAACGACAACAAAAGAGAAACCTTTTAAGGACCAAACTAACAATAAGAGATACAGGTTAGGGGTAAAGCTAAGAGACAGCAATAGAGGAGATGCAGCAACTGTAGCCCTAAGAACAGAGCTTTTTAGTCGAAACAAAACTATGAAATTACCAGAAACACATTGCCTGAACAATGAAACAGTACAATCCACTGTGAAATAATACTAAAAAATAGAAAACGCAAATACTACAGAATATGACGGACAAGCAAGGTTCACCAAGGTGACTACCCAGAAGAAAATTTCCATGGGAATATGACCCATTGAAGAAAAACGCCAAAATGTTATATTAACTAGTTGAGAGAAAACAAATCTCACCCATATCAATGAATCCAGGTCGTAATCAGGCATTGCAAGATAGAAAACAAAGAAGCAGATCAAGTACCCTTAGAGTGGGGAAGCTATAAATGTGAAAAGAAAGGTGGAGTTCATGATTTAAGGATACAGAGAAACATAATAAAGAAACGAAGATGGGTCTGAAAAGATCTGGGGAATGTCAGTGGCTTGGCAAACATGACCAACTACCACTGACTAAAAGTTTGCAGATGATAGAGAGGTAGTCTCTTCCATTTCTTGTTTTTTACACAATCTTACAATGAAGAGGAGTGGAAAACTGGAAGTATGGAGGAAATTGGAGAGTGGTATTGTATAGATGAAGGGACCATCACGAAAGCAATTGAGTTGATATTTCACTTTCATGTTTTGGTTAAGCATTCAATGAGACAAAAGTAAATGAATGAGTCGAGTGTTACTATGTGAGATATTATTTATTAATTAAATGTTGAATTTTGTTTTTGTAGATTTGGTTAGTTTATGCTTTACTAATCAACACCACATCAGTATAATAATTACAAGTAAAGACGGCAATTATTACAACTACACCCGAAAGCAAAACTCCCGGCGAACAATTAGGAAATATGAGGAATGATTTGTCAAATCAAATCGTCCTTGGTAGCCTTGATATCAATAAGGAAGAAATAAGAAGAATGTGGTGTGGGTGTGGGTGTGAGCATGTGAACATGTGGGTCATGCAACTGAAAAGTGAAAGTGCAAAGGAGATTTGTATTTGGAAGCCTTAAATAATAGCCTAAACTTTTCAGCTTTTGGGAATGGGGGGACCCAAATAATTTTGAAAATCGTGATGTATGTTTTTCTATTTTTCCTTTTAATTTGAAATTGGTGGATGAGTACGCTCCAATTTTTTGAATTCCAGCCCCCTCATTCTGTTGTCGCTGTCTTGCTGACGTGCGTCCCTATTCTTTTATTTCATTTTTGCTGTTTAAATTATTTTCTTTTGTCTCAAGGCTCGAGAGGATCGCCTCCCCAGGGACGTTGTCTGTTCGATGTTTCCCGTATCAGTGAAGCCATTGTTTATATCGACTACTATTGAGAGAGCCACACTGGAAGACGGATCCAAATTAAGATTTGAGATTTGGTTACAAGTTATTACCTTGTTTGCCAAATGGACATATCTTACTCAATCCCATTTTTCAACGTTGAGAAAAATAATCTATGAACGAAATGTATGTTTTATACACCAGTTCTGCAAATTAAAGTTGGTTCTGTTTGATTTTGGTGAGGCTGGGCGCTGCTGCTTGGATCCATGAGATTGGTTGACTTTGTTTCAAAGATACCTTCAAAACAGTAAGGCAAACCAGGGGTTGACTGCCGGTAGGTCCCTTTGACGCTCAAGTTAGTCTTTTTAGGAGAGTTTTGGAGGCTAGTGAATAAAGAATAATAGGGTTCTCGAGAATTGTACCCTTCTCAGGTAATGAATTTATATTTGAAAAATACCTACTAGGTTTAGGTCTTCTCTTTCACAGTGGACAACCACCATTTATGAATGGGTCGTCTATATTTGAGCTTGGGCCTGAGCCTAGTACGACTGACCCAACCAAAAGTAAACATGACATATGGTCTTTTGATATGCTTTTGTCTTTTGATCTCTATTGATTGATTAAGTAAATATATTTTATAAGATTGCAAAAAAAAAAACATAAGATAGAATTGAAAAATGTTTTTTTGGAAACAATAACTTTGAAGATTGTATTTCTTATTCCAAAAATATTATTTAGGTTATTTTAAATATTTTTTAATTATGTGCATTTGTACATGTGATTGGCTTGTTTAACATAAATTCAATTTCAATGGATATTTTAATTTATGTATTTTAAAATATTAAATATTAAAATACAAGTATAAATATAAATATAAATGATTACTCTACTGAATATGTAGAAGAAAAAAATGTATTCCATAATTTAAGCCAATTTTCCAATTTAGCAAAAAGCAAAGTTTCTAAGAAAACAAAAACAATTTGACGTCTAGTACCTTAGAGCTCGTCTTTGACTAGATTTATCCAGCGTAATTTAATTAGTAACTAAAATGAAGGAGTCTTGTAGAGGGTATACCCCAAAATGCACAAGTGAAAAACCATTGTTTACACGAGAAAAGAATAACCCCTATTTTAAGGATTTAAGTCAATAACTTGCGAAACAGATATGAGGCATATACAATGATGATGGAAATAAATGAAAATTAAAAAAAAAAACGATAAGATGGAGTTTGATATTATGTCATGAGATTGACAATAAGCTCTCAGCTCACTCTTGACTCATATGGATATAAATGAATGTAGGCTAAACACTAACAATCCAAAGTCACGTGGAAGACAATCCAAAGTCAAGAAGGCCCGGAACTAACAAGAAGAATTGGGCTCTTATCTGATGTCGCCTCACAAGTCACATTATTTTGTCTATCACCGTGGTAAAGGAAATATTGCTCTAATCAATTATATATGTACCTAAAGATTATTGATTCATCATGCCTTGTGGGGGTGGTAAAAGTTGTTAATCTTCTCTTAACAACTCCATGTAGCAATGAGTCATAACTTTTGGTCTTCACATAAGAAGAAAAAATATGTGAAAAAGAGCTTCCAAATATGCAATTAGAACCCTCCTAGGGCTCATCTTCCATCGAATTCAAATTTTAATATCAAGTGCTGCCTTATACAGCTGAAATGCAATTAGGAATAAGACAAGGTTAATAAGGGCAACAGGGAACATGAGGAAAGGGAAAACCAATCCTAACTACGTATAATAATGGACCCAACTCCAAAATGAGTACCTCCAAAAGTTCATCCGCATGCCCACTAGTATTGGCAGTGGCAATTGTCTTTAGCTTTCAGAATAACTAACCCATAGGAGACCACTTAATACAAACAATCCCCATTGACAAGAATCTAAAATCTAAGGAAAGTAATTGAAATTTGAGTATATTTAAGAATTTCATGCTCTCTCTTCTTTTAAAAATTTGTTTTACACGATCATATTACGTTTTAGGAATTCATTAATGTAACACCCCACTCCTACTTGACCCGAACCCGATATCGATGGTGATATCCGAATCCGTTCTCCGCGAGGGTGGCGTGCTACCTCACTTAGTCAAAAAAAACTCAGTATAAATTTTCTTTTTTGAAAGTACAGCCACACACTACACGGAAGTCAGTTAACATTTACGGCCAATCAAACAATCAATGACCACTTGGGCTCTTTTATATTTACAAATCAATCAAGTAAGTTTGACTTTACAAAATGACATAATCAATTACACACAAATTTATAATACATAATTTTGTACAGAAATAAGAAGATACTAATGCAGACGCGAACTGATCCCCGACCTCTTCTCCCAGTCACATGTAGTTGCTATATACCCATTGCCTAACGGGGTATTCTTCCGAGTCCTGAAAAATGATTGCAAATTTTGGGTGAGTTTTGCGAACTCAGTGAGTGACCATCATTGATGGCTCACCCAGTCATAGCTTACAATATTCACACATCTCACTTTATTTCATAGTGCACATTCACAATAACACCCGTTCACATGTTTACAGAATTGCACATTCACATTATTACCATTCAATATTTTTATTATGCAGATGCAATGCCTATGAGACCCACTTTTTATTTGTTACTTTGCTGTGACCAAGTGCCTAAACTGTCCCATATAGGGCTCATTAATGACTGTCCCTTATCTATTTGGAGGATACATGGCTCATTGAACGTTGAATCAGAGGCTCTGAATCACTTATGAGCGCGAAGCTCATTTCCACTCGTTGAGCTTAAAGCTCTGATCGGTGGCGACTCTGGTCACAACAGCCGTTATATTTCATGCCCTTATGCCATGTAATGCGTCAATCACTTCCACACATTTTCACATATTATCGGACCGTAGTCCGACACGTATCAAGCATATCACAATGATTTCATAAACCACAAATATATCAGAAGCACCAGATCAGTAACACATTTTATTTTCGCATAACATAAGGCATTTTACCTTTCACTTAACCAAATACATGTACACAAATGCATATGAGATGCTCATGTGACCCTTTTTCCAATTTGTTGCGGTGTTGTGACCGAGCGCCTTGACTGTCCCAATATGGGCGCATTAATCGTTGAGCCTGAAGCTCTGAATCACTGTGGGCTCGAGGCCCAAATATAAACGTTGAGCTTTAGCTCTCGGTGACTGCTCCGGTCACAACTGTCATTATCTGAGTATACATTCATGGATGAAATGCATACACGAATGCATATATGCCAATATAAAACAATATACACATCACAGTCAACACATGGGTCATAATTTAACACATCACAAGCAAGTCGTTCTCAAATTCACATACAAGTAACACTTCTATACCATAGCTCCCCAATACATCGGACCTTCTGTCCGGAATCCATAATCACAATCAATTTTCAAACCCGCCATTGTTCACCACATTCAACAATCAATTTATACAAAATAAAACAAATAGAATAAAAGGTGAAATAAGACCATCTTGGTCTACTCTCAGTACGCTCCAGATTAGCATATGCTTTCAAATTCTGGAAATGCTTGACAGCAAACTCTTAGCCTGCACAACCCATTTATCTATTACGTTGCACATACATTAATAATTTTGTACAATTATAATCACTGATGCACATAGATGTACGAGGCAAATTCACGACATTCCCGGCATTATTCCAAAAATTCACATCACAAAATTTTCCTCTAAGTTTTTGAAGTTCATAGATGCCAAAATCACTCAATTCAGACCTCTATAGGTCCAATAATTGTCAAAACACGGACCAAAAAAATAACTGATCGATCCACTCATTTTGACCTAATCAATCCACGCCAATTTTAACTTTAAAAATTCACAATTTCACATAGAAATGAAATTAAATATTTCACGAATCCGATGCCTAAAAAATCAAGTCAATCGGAGGTCGGATGAGCAAATTATTCACAAAAGAAGGCAAAGGGGTTGATTTAGAGACAAAATAAAAACAAAAACAAATTTTTTTTTTAAAAAAAAATTTCTCTTCCTCGCACGAGAGCGAGTCTGGCTCTTGCCTGCCAAATTCGATTTTTTTTTCATACTATTCTTTCACAAGACCTAAATTTTCACACAAGTATCCAAAAATAACAAATAATGTCTCATTGGAAAGATAACACAAAACCCTACAAGTTCCCTGAAGGACTCACAAACCAATTCTACCCCTAAGGGTGTCAAAAATGCAATCAAAGTTTCTGCCAAGTTATAAATTTTTCAGAACAGAGCCATAACCTTCTAAAAATCATATCTTCTTATTCCCTTTGCCAAAAATTCCAAGTTTTATATCACTG
Organism: Erythroxylum panamense; assembly: GCA_027123425.1. NCBI lineage: Eukaryota > Viridiplantae > Streptophyta > Magnoliopsida > Malpighiales > Erythroxylaceae > Erythroxylum > Erythroxylum panamense. Next base: position 11,534,307 of record JAOTIZ010000006.1, on the reverse strand, counting down.
AAAAGATTAGAACAAACTCTATAACTTTCATGACAACTTGAAAGCAAAATCTACCTCTAACTAGGTCAATTTTGCAACCAAAGTTTCTGTCCCCAATAATTTTACCATAAAACATAACCAAACTTTAAAAATTCATAACTCACAATTCTTACATCCACAAATAGCATATTATACATCATTACAAAACTGAAATATTCCTCTACAACTTTCCATAAGATCACTTGAGCCTAGGGCCGTTCCTATCGTTTTATAGGCCCTGGGCGAAATAAAAAAAGGGCTCAAATAAATCGATAATATATTTTACATATTTTTATGAAACATAAATGATTCAATTTATAAGTTTACATAATCAACTAAATATTAAATTATCATAACATTAACAAATACACTAA
>JAOTIZ010000006.1:11497119-11514161 GCA_027123425.1 Erythroxylum panamense | reverse complement strand
CACCATGCTATACCCCACTTGGTTATGAGTATGGGCAAAGTGTCAACTCTCACTAGACTGACTACGTCAAATCTAGTTCAAGTGTTATTAGTTCTCGTCTTGGGACTTATTACTCTATATGTCAATGAAGACATTCTTTATGGCACATATACTGGCTAGAGATTTCCAAGTAATGACCCCGATAAAAGGTCGTGGGTATCATGTTCTGCTATCACAGAAGTGGTGAATCCTCTATTAGCTACTTAATTATCTTCAAATATCTCAAGCTGTACCCAATCACACCCTATAAGCGACCTCTACAAGGTAACAAGGAATGAAGTCAAAGCATATAATCAGTATCCAAGATATCCTTGAGTACCTTAAGTTTTAAGGATATTTACACCATTGCTATGATGAGATTATCACTGACATTAGAATAAGACATCCATATGATGATATCATGATAGGTCATCCAATGTACTTACTACCTCTAGTAAGCATCTACATCTTAACTCTAAAACTCATGTTTATAGTTTTTGAGATCTACTACTTGATCAAATCAAGGAGTTTGGCATGTGCTAGTCTATCTGGATTAATGTTGTCCAATCTTATTAATTATTCTATGACTAGGGATTATTTAGATACTAACATAATTGCATATGATAGGAATCTTAGTAGTATGATCACATCATGATTTCTTTCATGCTATGTCATATATCATGGACTTCACTAATTTGCTTATTGATCAATATCAATTCATAAATAATGAACACCAAATTAATATATATGCCTTTCTTTATTATTGAAAATAAAGCGTACAAAATGTGCTAAAGGCTATTGCCTTTAGGGCACTACTCTAACATCCTTGACATTGATTAATCTCCAATTTCTCTTGGCTATTTGTATGGATTGAAAAGTATGAGTGACATTAAAGTATGAGTGGCATTGAGACTAAGTCCCCCTTCCTATTTTTTCTAACATGGTTACTCCTTCTTGATTTTAGCACCTCTATGAATTTTAATATTTCTAGACCAGAGGAAATTCCTAATACATTTTTCAATCTCCTTATTAATCCTCTTAGGGAGCAGAAGATGAGAACTCCAATGGGTATGAAGGTTATTTAACACAAAGATTATAAGTTGCACTCTACCAGCCTAAGATAGACTTTTATTTTGCCACCATTGATGATTTTCTTTTATTTCTCTAGTATCTTCAAGCAATCCTAATATTTCAATTTTTTAGCTAAGTTGGGAACCCTCAAGTAAAGGAAAGGCATAACGTGGATGTTAAGGTTAAAAATCTTCTGAAGTCTCTCAGTATTGGTTAAGTCTGAGGAAAAAAAGTTATACTCTTGCCTTGATTGACTTTTAGGCCTGAAATCCTGTAGAAGATCACAAGGGATTAATGTAATAAGCAAATGGATTCCTGGTGAGCTCCATAAACAATACTAAATCAACTGCAAAACAAATATTAGAGAGAGACGATTCCTTGCATTTATAATGAAACTTAAACTCAGATCTTCTAGATATGTTATAACAAATAATTCTGGTCAGGACCTTCATACTCCTCCTGTACACTTCTCAATTCTCTTTTAACTTCTTGCAGCTTGATATTGGAGGGGGGGCTTATCTATTTTAGAGAATTTCTTCAATCTATTTATGAGAATGTGAATCTTTCTCTTAACCTGGAATGCTTTACAACCCTAAAAGTTGATGTTCCATACCTCACCCATAAGCTCCATAAAGCTACCCCTTTCAGTTAGGTAGTTGAAGAATTTAAATGAAGAATTATAAGCATTAGGACGTATGAGATTCAACACCTTCATCCAAGAGTGATCTAAACATAATGGAGTACCAAAGTAAGCAAAAGAGTTAGGCAAATGGCTCATCCATAAGTGATTAACCAAAATTTTGTCTAGCTTCTTTCGGATTAAGCATCTTCCTTGTTGTTTGTTGCTTTAAGTGTAAAAATATCCAAATGCTTTAAGGATAGTTACTTCAAGTTTGATAACAACCCTCTCCTGCTCTTTACTAAGGTTAGAAACATTAACCTTGTCACCCTGTGCTTCTGATGGATGTAATATATAATTGAAATCACCTATAATTAACTAAGCAAATTCGTAGAAGTATGAATGAAGCAAAGTTCTTCCCATAACTTTGCTCTCTGAAATTCAAAATTGGTGGCATATATGATAGTAATCTTTATCACATTTCTTGTTTCTAGAAGTTTACACCTAAGATGCATATGCTGATCAAAAGTTTTAATCACTGTAATGTGCAAAATTTGAGAATTATAAGCTAACAAAATGTTGACGTTGTAATGGAATTCTTGACTCGTTACATAATTCTAGCTTTTCTCTAGAATTTTCAACATCTTGTTGAGATTATAAGCTTTTTATTCTTGTTTCCAAAAGACCAATCAAAGTTGATTTTCTTTCTAACAAAAGGTCTCTTATAGCTTGATCCTTAAGAGGTTCTTAAGCCCTCTAATGTTCTAGAATATCATACGCATATATACACACATGGAGTTACTGACAAGCCCCCTTTTTCTTTTCTTTTCTTCCTCCCTGACCTCCTACTAGATATAGGAGTGAATTGATCTTTCAGTATATGAATTTCTTCTGGAAAAATCTAATGATTTTTTTCATCATCTTGCTCATCTTTAGCTTGTTCCAACCTAGCTTTCTCCATCTTAAAATCTAGTGCTATATCATGATTTTGAATCTACATCTCTACATCAGCATTCAGCATCTCAGAGATTGTCTTTCTTATATCCCCATCATTGTCACAAGCTAGAGTAATATCTTGGATTTTAGTCTGCACATTTACATCAACAATATGCTCTTCAATATTTGGTTCATCCTCCATTCCAATTAATTCTTTATAATCTCCTTTGGCAAACTTATTGCCAGTTGGTTTTCATATTTGATGTCCCCTGTGCGATTTTCAATTATAAAAAAGGGTTTAAAAAGAAATCAAATTGTAGATGTGAATCTTTATTTCTTTTTTATACTTAGGAGCGTAATACAAACCAAGAAAATATACCAAATCTTACCTCAACGTCAGGCCCTGCTATCTTTGGTGGCTTCTTGAATTGTTTACAGGCAACAAGGACGAACAATACTACACGTAAATTACCATCAATAATAGCTCCAAAGTTAGTACATTGAGCTGGCATATGAACTGTCAATTATAATAATTACATCCACACAACTAATTAATGGATTGTTTCTACTTTATATATTAAACCTCTAAAACCTCGTTTTAGTTTCCGTTAACAACCAAGTGATGACAAAAAGCACAAACATGGCTATGACGAGCCACTTTCACTACTTTTCTTTGTCTTTAAACTTGATTCCTCTTGTTTAGCTTCTTCAATTCATATCCCGAAACCCCCCTTTTTTCTTCTCTGTTTGTGTTTTGGTAGCTTCTCTCTCGCCGTTTCTCTCAACTTTTAGCGATCATTGGTTTCTGATTCTTTTTTGGATGCATAGTTTCTACTTTCTAGATTCTTGCAGCCTGAAAACTTGATTTTGATTGCCGAAACTGGAATGGAGAAATCTTCTGTGGTTAAGGAGAATTTCGTTAATCATCATGACTCCTCTTCTTCTTCTATTTCTCAGAGACATGTTAGCTACAGGTTGTATCTTTCTCAAAGTTTGGATCTTTCTTTCTTCTTTCTTCTTTTTGAATTATTTTCTCTTTTTGTTTGGTTTCACTTTGATGGCTAGATGGGTACCGGAGAAAGCGATATTGTTATCTGGTTCTTAAGTTCTTTCTTGCTTAGTTGTTTCGGAGTTTGCTTTCTGTTGTCTGCTGCAGAATTGCTACACTTTCTTGTTAATCTTATTAGGCCTGTTTGGATCATGATTTTATTCCATTTCTGCAAAGATGGATTCCTTTTTCATCTTGAAATCTATGAAGATATTGATTATTTTGTTTACTTGGTAATTAAAGCAAATAAATTAATCTGTATACTCAATTTCTGCCCTCCAGAAGTAGGAACATATAATTAGTTTGTAGGGATCAACATCTCGTGAAGCCACGTATCGTTTGTTCCTTACCCTTGGTTCAAATGCTTTGATGCCAAATGGATCGATTTGAATGGCCACCGAAGATGCAACGGTAAGACAAAACTCATAATATATGCAATTTAAGCAATGAGTTGGTTTGTGTGGCAGTTTGAGTCCTTAGTTGTTTACAGTGATCAGATTTTATCTGATTATCGAAATTCCTGTGGTTAGTTTTGATTTCTGGAACTGAAGACAGTAATGGTTGAATTTTGATACAGTTGCGGTACATGCGGGTATGAGCTAAATTTGAGCTCTTCCAACCGGAACACTTCCACCATTGGCTCTAAATATGGGAAGTCCATAAAGCGAGGGATCATCTCATTCTTCTACATAGATGAGAGCAGATTTACTCAAGTTGATGAATTCCAATGTGTTCCTCAGTTTTCAAAGAACTCTTGGAGTTTGTTCCGCCGGAGAACAAAACTTCTCTGCCGTAAATGTGGTAATCTCATTGGAACTGCTTACACTGCCGTAACTTCAGATTTGCCACTCGTATCAGATGGTGGTTTATCCTCTGGCAATGGTGTTTCCACTTGTACAAAATACGATGTAAAGATTCGTGCCCTACAGCCTTCAACTGTTGAGCAGTCTGGTGTTCCACTTTACACATGATAATTGGAGCAACCCAATTGATTGCATAATCATGTTCATTGAAGGGTATCATCAATCTACTAAGCTTTACGTGTCCATATTTTGCGTTCACATTTTCTTTTTCCCTACCTTCTGTTGTTCTCCTCGTAGCATTGATTAGCTGGTGATTTGTACAGAGAAATGTCAAGTAATGAGATTTAAACTAAGCATTTTTAGACTTGAAAGGAATGAAGAGGTTGATTAAAGTTCAAAAACAATTTCTCGATTCACTGGTAGGATAACAGCATGATGATATTCTATTAATAGTAGCCAGAGTTTGTCAGTTTAATCACTCCTCGTTTTTTCTGGATACAGATATCCCTTTTGATTGAGAATAAGATCTTTTGTCAAAAGGATAAGATCCTCTGTCTAATATTACGGTATCTTATTATGTCCTATAAATTTTAGCTATTCATTTATGTGGATTCCCACGTAAGTGGATTCCGCGTTTATTTACGTGGAATTCACATAAATAAATGACTGAGATTTATAAAATAAAATAAAATACTATAAAATTAGGCAAAGATGTGAACTCTTTTAAGATCTTGGGTCTTTACCCTGTAATTCAGTAACCAAAAGGAGGCTTCAACTACAGTCAACTTTTGATTGCGAAAAGCAATTGGGCTTTGGAGTTGGAATGTTTGCAAGGATTAATTAGTTTACACTCTCGTTAAGCGTGTCTATAGAGGCCAGCACATTAATTAGTCCTGTGTAAAGAGCCAGCAAAAGAATTTACAAAAGCTCAAAGTCTTTGCCAATATGATTGTGGAATATGTTCGATTGAGGACATTTCGTGCTCTTAGATAAACCGATTTGTTAAAAAATTGGAATTAACCTTCGTCAGCATAATTTTCAAATCTCAATCACAATAAAAAAATATATTTTACCTGAAAATCTCAATCACAATAAAAAAAATATTTTACCAATAATTGAAGCTCGGTTGACTTTAGCATGAATAATTGAAGCCTGTTTATTTTGATGAAGAAAAGTTGTGAGAATGGATATGTCAATCCATTGGTAAGCCTTCGCATTTACATGAGATTATATCAGTAACAATTATAGCTTGGATTCCAAGTTTTCTCCATTATATCATCTCTTGAAATCTTAATTCTATTTTTAATTATGGCTACCATCCCCTTTTCAATTGATTATGGAATATGTTAACTAATAAATAACCTTTATTGTCAAAAATGAAATGGTCCTGAGAACTATTGATACAGTTGGGTTTGGCCGAATCAGACTTTGGTCTTATATTTAGACTCAAGTAAAAATCAATTATTTTTAACTTAATATTTAAAAATAATTTCAATTTACCCAAAACGATTTCGTTTTGCTTGACATATTCGGTTTTAGATTGTATTAAGTTTGAGCAGTCTAAATCATAGTTTGACCCAAAAATCAAAAATAAAAGAACAATTTTGACTCAAAACCCCGACCATCTCATGCCGAGTGTGATGCCTTCAGGTGGGGCAAATTGTCATATTTAAATACAATAATAACGAAATATTTAAGGTGTTTAGTTAACTTCTTTTTAATTGTATTTTTGAATGTAATAAAGATTTTAGTTAACGATACGATAGAGATTGTACATATTTCTAGTTCATGCTTATAAGTATATGATACTAAATTCATATTTAACCTTATTATAATGTTCAATACATGATGAGAAATAGATTTTTGAATAAAAGTAATTGATCCACTTTTATACAAATAGTTTGTATGTATTAAAACAAATGAGACTTATGCTTAACTTAAGTGGCAAGAATACAAAGTTGGATAACCAAGCCTAGAGATGATAATGGATAGGGTTCGGTTCGGATATTACTTTACTCATATCTATATCTATTTTTTATGACTTAACCTATATCCATATCTATATCTATATCCATCGGTTTTTATGATTTATTACCCATATCATAATCCATTCGATTCTTCAAGTTTTTGGATATCTGTCAGGTTGTATAGCACATAAAAATATAACTTTTAAATAGAAAATATAAAGAGCAAATTTTTGCGAACGCTACAAATCAAAATTAGTTTAACAATAATAAGTCAAGATTAAACTAATTTTGATTTATATGTCTTAAAAAATCATAAAATTGGAATAATAAAAATCATAATGTCTAGTGCAAAGACAACATATATTTTTCACAATCAAGAACTGAAACAAAGACTGAAATATCCAAAGCTTCAAATTGTCTTTACAAGAACTCCACAACATTCAAAATTCCATCTCCATATCGTTTGCATTATTATCATCCTATAAGAAACTAAAATATGATGAAAAAGGTGAAGACTGAGGAGTAAAGTGGAGATTTTAAAACAGTTTTTTTTCAGAAAACATTAATATTTTATTATATTTAATCATAAATATTTAGGAAAAATAGAAAAATAGAGTTAATAAAAAACAGGTTGGATATGAGTATCCATCAGTTCTGGTTATCACTAGACCTATATCCAAATCCATATCCACATTCATTTTTCAACATTCATTTAAAATTCATTTTTTAGCCTCTTTGTCCATTTTTTAGGTCAGGTAGTGCAGATATTAATTGGGTTGAAAACGTATTGCCATCTCTAACCAAGACTAGCATTTTATGTCATATTGGTTAAATCAGCATGCTCAAAATCATAAAGTTACATGCACAAACATATGTATCTTTTTATTATGAGTCTTATGAAATTTATGAAACTTGTTAAGTTGAAGAACAACCAAATCAGCCTTTAGCAAAGAATGATGATGGTATTGAACTGTTAAATTTATATGTGATTTATTATATGGAATAATAATTCATAAAACAATGATACATATATTTATTAGATTACTAAAGACTTTATGTGATATAGTCATATATATTAAATGAAATATTAATTTAAAATTTTGAAAAGTTCAAATTGTTTAAATCTAAGTAGAAACTAGACGTTAAGAATGTTGAAGCATTTCGATAAGATCAATTTGATGAGTTTTAAGTTTTTTAGTTTTCTATAGGGAATGAGATTCTCTGGTAAATATACCTTTATAATAAAATTCTATAAGAGTATAAATTTATGTAAGGAAAAAAATACAATTGAGATATTATATAATGCAATATTATTTCTTCTATAATTATGCCTAGTACAATTAAATCAATTAGCAAGATTTCATATTGGATATGGAACATGAAGACTTTAAAAGAGTCAAAGTTAATGATTTAAGAATGTGATGCTTAGTTAAAGCATGTATTACCCACTAAGTTTAGAACTAAATTGAAAAATAAAAGGTTATAAGATATACAGAAGGTTGGACATAATCTTATAGACCTATTGAACAAATTGTTTGTTTCAATGTATAATAATAGGATAATGATTTTCATGATAAGTAGTGAGAGTAAGATGAAATTTAAAAAGTTCAAAACTTATGAAAATACATCTAATTGGAACTAATGTCTTTGTTGATATATCCGATGTATAGGTAGAAGGCTACATGACGATGAAGATTCACTTTGATAATAAATTCAAGGAGTTTGTTTTGGAGATTATTTTGAATTTATCATGTTTACAAGCAGGTTGATAGGAGTATAGTTATCCTCTTTAGTGGGAGTATATAGAGACATATTGCTCATAGAGAATAATAATTCTAATTTTTAATTGTTGAAAATATAATTTTCCAAGAACAACTATTGTTGAATATAAAAAGTAACAACTTAATTCTCGTAATTAGATCTACAGAGATAGATTGGAAGTTATTTACCTATTATAAGCTGAAGTATATAGATAATGTATTAAAGATGTTTAGTATTTGAGATATATAATACATGTGAAGGATTAAAGATGTCCATTATTCTATGTATGAGTTGATATTTGAGTTCAAAGTGATAAGGAAATTAACTTTAGAAGTAAATCCTGATTAAATCATATTTTACTTAGAACAATATTATTTAGAGATTGGAAATGTTTCAATGTAGCAATGGTTGTTAATTAAGCCATAATAAATTTTTATTTAGTGGAAATGATTAACTGGATCATTAAGTTCTTTAAAGAACTTGATATAGTTCCTTACATTGTTCAAGAAAGTAATGTACTATAGAACATTAGATCCATTGGGCATATAAAAAGAGCTAGGTCTCATTAAAGATCCAAGGATGTATTTAGGTCGTTTTTCTTAATTATGATGATAATTAAGCTGAAAGTTGTAAGATTTAAGCAAGTTCTTACTATAAATATTCTTTTAGAATTCTCTCGTTAAACCTTTGTCCTAGCAGTGGCATGATCAACATATAGTGATACAGAATACTTAATCGATTGACTTAGTGTAAGTGGAGGATTGTTGGTTTATGCCTTGTAGTTAACCGGTTGGTTGTAGTTTAGTGAAATAATAATCTAAAGACATTCTTTATCTTGTAAATATTTAGATGTATATCATAAAGTCCATATGATAATTTTACACTACAAATGAAATTATAATGAGATTATAATTATGAGATTCATATTGCATTTATGTATTATCCCTAAATTGATCTTAATCATTTTTCTATTAATATTGAACATTAATAGAATGTAAAAAAACTAGTACATGTTATATTTTTTCTTATGAAACAAGTAGTTGATCTCATAGATTAAATTTTGGAGATACTTAAATAAACGTATGGATGCTTGTTAAAGAACAAGTTCACTAAACTGACCCTATGTAAGAAATCAATTTGGAACATGACTTGCATGTACATGAAAATTCTCATTGTGACGATAGTATAAGTGAGGCTTTGACTTGAGATCTCCAAAGTTATCTTGTATAAGAATTGATATATTTTGATACTACTTATGACCTATTCTAGTTAAGTAGAGCTCAGTTGATAGTCATTATATGTAGCATGAACTATATAGAGGTTATTGAGTGATCAATATAGGATTCATCACCTTAAACTAATTAGGAAAAATGTTTTATTGTTGTCAATTAGTATTGATTCGAAAAATCCTTAGCCAAGATAGAATGATGTTTTGTAAATAGTTTACAAGTGTCATTAATTGAATAAATAGCCAATAATGGAGAACTAATATGATTGGATTTAAAATATAATAGACATTAATTCTATGTTCTATGTTTAAACATTGTATGATAAAATGATTGAATTATATAGACAAATTATGCACATAAAGGTTAGTCAAAATCACTTTGATATTCTTAAATATTTGAGTAACATGATGTGTTGCTAAGCGTCAATCTTAATCTATTGATATAAATTATTTAATTAGAAAATTAAAGATAAATTAAAAATGTGATTAGAGTCATAATTTGTATCAATTTCTAACATATTTAGAAACCTTATAGATCACACATAAAAAACAAGTTGGAGAGAGTAAAGATATTTTAATCAATTTGGACTTGATTGTAAAGTTTGAGAAACTATATGATTAAATATAAGTTATTTAATAAATAAGGATTAATATGAGATATTGAATATTATTTGGGATAAATGATATTTAATTATAATTATTTCTAATTCTCATTACATTTTAATTGAAATTAAAATTTAATTTCAATTAATTAATTATTAAAATATCTAAAACTTATTATAAATAGACTTAAGCTCTATTGAAGCTAGCACTCCTTACCTAACCTTCATTGCAATAGTTACAGATTTCTTTGAACTTTGTTTTGTGGATACTATTAGAGACTAGATATTTAAATAGTTATAATAGTTAAGATAAATTAGTTTTGGAAATGGTTTAAGAGATTATGGTAAGAAAAGGATCAATCTATAGAAAAAGATACTAATTATGCTTTTTTTACTTTATTATAATTTATGTGTTAATCATTTTATAGAATTTAAAGTAATCTTAATTTTAAGAAAGTTAAAATATAAAAAAATAATTATTCCACTTTATACGAGATTAAATCTTGAGCTGATTTTACAAGAAGTAAAAGTGTTAAACTTGAAAGAAAATTGAAGATTGAATTGCAGCCTTACATTTTCCATTTTTTATGCTTATTTAAGGGTGTAAGTTGGTGAGACTATCAAACCATTCTCATACGTGTCCAACCCTTATATCATAGATATTGGAGGTTGAATGACTAGAATGTGACAGGAGAGGGAGAAGTGTTACAAGGATAAAACAGGAAAAGTGTGAAAGAAATGACAATAAGTTAGAAAGGATCCGGAGTGTGAACTTCACCCATTCTTGACAGTCTGTCAGAATCATGACTAAGAAGAAACTTACTAGCTACGAGAGAGGAGCTTATGTTAATCAATATCCAAATTTCTTTGCAAATCTTGTTGATGAAACTTTGTAGATCTAAAGTTCGAGTGGGTACATGATTGGCCGGTTGGAAGATAGATAAAAGGAGGAAGACACGTTATACGAAGTGATAATTTTTCTCTTTTAACAGTTTGCTATCAGTTATTTTTAGAGGGGATTCAGGTTATCGTCAAGTACCAAAAACTAAGGAAATAATCAATGTGATCTATTTTCAAGATTAAACGCAAACATATTGATCAAAATAGTGGCCAACAAAACCTTTGAAAACTTAGGTCCAAATGTCTTTAATCATAAATGATACTACATATATTTCCTCTCTTTAAATAGGATGATTACTCTTAATAGTATCCGTAGCGCAAAAATGTTATTCAATGTTTCCTTATGTAATATAAATAAATAAATGTTAGACTATTAAAGAGTTGACGTTTCTAGAGTTTTGCAATAATTAAATAATAGTTTACAAACATAATGTCTTTTTTAAAATAAATAAATAAATATGGAGTTATTAAATCTTTAGTTTCATGCGTCGCAGGTGAGCCTTTTTTTTCCTTTTACAAATTCAGATAAACTTCATTGAATGCAATTTCAATATTTAAAGAGTTACCCGCTTTGAATTTATTGTTAAAATGTTTGATAATTAATAAATGAAACATATTGCTAGTGTTTTATCATGCAATTTTGTAGTATACTATTGTAAACCAAAATAATGTATATCATTGGTTGAGTACGTTTCTCAAAGAAGTAACAATGAGTACCTAAGCTAGGTGGTTGGATTAATTATACACTTTCTCTTGTTGGATGAATTTATCTTCTTCTCTATTTCCTAGTATTACGGAAAAGATCATTTAGAGAGGTTATGAGTCGGGTGTTGTATGATTAGTTGATAATTAAATTAAATTTTCACGTGAATGCTTGCATGTTATGGATAAAAAATATTACCTTAGACGAACTAGTAAAATGCTAACTAATATTTTGAATTGAATTATTAAGGCTATAAAAGGTTAGTTTATTAATTAAAATTTTAAAAATTTGAGCCCTAAATTGAGAAACAACCTTAAAACGTTAAACACTTTAAAATATGTTATCTCTTAAAAATATACTAAAAGATTTTTTTCCTTAACAAGGATTAAGAATCAAAGAAGTCAAGTTATTTTAGTTATTCAATAATAACAAATTTTATATAAAATTTGGTCAAATAATTCAATTAAAAATTGTATCAGATAAGAAAAATGAAAATTATTATAAAATTTCACTATTTTCATCACTTAATTATAATGTTTGAAATCCTGTGTCCGGACTTCACATTCTACACATATGTTTTCAAATAAAAATGACAAAGCAAAGATATCAATCTAAACAAAAATTGTAAAGAATCTTCTTTTTTCTTAATTTAAATTACATCTTATTGCTTGAATTGACATTTACCTGATAGTAAAGCAATTTTCTTTTTTTTAAATTTAAATTGCATTTGGTAACTTGAATTAAGTTTTAAGTTTGATTCGAAATCTTCAAGTTGACATATAATTAAACAAAAATATATATCTCTAACTAGCAAATGTTTCTAAGAATTAATTATAGTACTCGGCTTGCTAATGGAAGTTTACTTTCCATACTAATTAATGAAAGTAAAAGGAAATTTAGCAAAGCAAGCAAAACCATATATTCAAGTTGAATTGCTTATTATAGTAGGCTCATGAACATAATTTCCTAAACTGGTGACTTTTCATTGACTATTTATTGTTTCCATTTTCATGTCATTGATTAGTATGGATTTTTAATAATATTTGACACCAAGTGTGTTCGTTTATACCTTATAGTTAATAAATTGATTGTAGCTCAATGACATAATTATTTACAAGTATTCTTTCTCTTATACATATTTAGATATATATGATAAAATTCATTAGATAAATGTACATTGCAAATTAAATTATAATAAGATTACAATTATGAGATTCATATTATATCTATATATTATCCATAAATTGTTGATTATTATGATTATATGAGTGATCATTTAACTTGAGATCATCGAAGTTATCTTATATAGAAATTATTATATTTTTGATACTACTATGACCTATTATAGTCAAAGGTAGCTGAGTCAATAGTTATTAAATATAACATGAACTATATAGAGGTAGTTGAGTGATCAATATAAGATTCATCACCCTACAATGATTAGGGAGAAAATATCATCATTCTTTATTAGCATTGACTCAAGAAATTATTAGTTAAGGTGGAATGACACTTTTTAAAATAATTTACAAATGTCATTAATTGAATCGACTAATAATATTAAGGAACTAATATGATTTAACTGAAATAAAGAATATATTAATTATATATTCTATGTCTAATCGAAACATTGTATGATTAAAGAAAGGAATTATATGAAAAAATCATGTACAAAAAGGTTACTCAAAATTACTTTAACATTCCTAAATATTTGAATGGTCATGGTGTATTATTAGACCACAATATTTTTCTATAGATATAAATTATTTAGTTAGAGAATTAAAGATAAATTAAACTTAAACCTAAATATGATTTAGGATTATAATTTATATCTATTGCCAATATATTTGGGAACTCAATAGGTCATATATAAAGAACAAGTAGAAGAGAGAAAAGAATTTTAATTAAGATGGACTTAATTATAATGTCCTAATCAATCCATTTCCATAAAAAGCTACAAATGGTGCATACCAAATTAAAGTCATTCACTTCTAAATACAACCAAACAAGTGTCATAAAATGAAAGAGTAGGTACAATATTATATTCAACATACATATTCACCTAAAAGAGCGTTCAAAACACAAACTTCAAAAACTGATGTTTCTTTACAATTTAAACGATTATGATCATAAATAAGCTAATTCCTTTTAATTTCATGTCATTAACACATTCACATAAATGCACACAATGTAAAATTATGCAGCAATTACACACAATAATGTAAAGTCACACACAAATGAAAATGCTAAAATATATACATCCCCACACTTGTAATGAATATATACATTCTTAAAGCTTGACTATATTTTTCTTATGGTCAATTACCTTAAGACAACCATCAGCATGGAACTGCCTTATGTCACCTATGTAGAACCACCTCAATCCCCTCTCTCGTTAACCTTTGAAACATGTAATATGTTAGTATTGGTTAGCATTATTTTGCTTCAAGAAGTGGTTTCATAAATTAATCATTAACTCTGAAAATCTTTTTCCCTTGTACACTTCTTTTGTTTTCTCTTAATTTTTGAAACACTTAAGAGTAACATTTGGACCTCCAATAATTATTTCTCTTCGAGGCTTTGGTGATTCGTTGATTAAATATCAATTAACTGAAGCAAGTGGGTATCATCAAATTTCTCATTGATGTATAAAACCAGGCATACAGGGAAAAAATAATCAGATTGATGAAGTTAGAAGTTGTAAAAGTTGCATTTTCATAAATGTCAAATAAAAAATTAAAACCAAAATAATCTTTATCATTTTTTTACCTTCATATATGAACAAGGAAGTGGATTCCTAAGTCAACCAACAGATATGTCATCAAACTCAAAAAAAGCCCTATTAGCACATGTCAGTTAGGCAATAGCCTTAACCTGTTGGAGCCTTGGACAAAGCCATTCATTCATCTTTAAGATCCAAAATGAAAAAATAAATAAACAAACAGGACAATATGAAGATGCAAGGTCACAAACTTTTGCAAATGTATACCTCATATTATATATAGTGAACAACTATGAAAATTTCATATGTTAATTTTTTACATAGGGTTCTTATATTGTCGCTCACTTTTGAGGTGTGTGGCTTGTTCCATAAACAAAAAATATATATGTAATACAATCCTGTTAATTTATCTTTAATTCTCCAACTAAACAATTTATAATCATAGATCAAGATTGTCGTCTGTGCACAATTTTTTTTGTATAATTCAATCCTTTCTTCATACAATATTCCGATTAGACATAGAGCATGGAGTTATGTCTACTCTATTTTAAGTCTAATCATATTAGTTCTCTTCTATTAGCTATTGATTCAATTAATGACATTTGTAAACTATTTGCAAAGTGTCATTTCATCTTCCAAGGATTTTTCATCAATACTAATCGAGAACAACATAACATTCTTCCTAATTACTTTAGGGTGATGAATCCTGTCTTGATCATTCAACTATCTCCATATAGTTCATGCTACATCGAATGACTACCGATTAAATGACCTATGATTAAATAGATCATATGTTGAGATTTTAAAGAAAAGAACATGACTAAGATAAGGTAAGGTAAAGATTAAGGAATACATAACACTAAAGTCATCTTCTTATTAAACTTGGTTTCCTTATATAAGCAAAATACAAAAAACTAAAATAGATATTGTTAAGTCAAAATGACTTTACATACATATGATTTTGATGAATAACGGAGAAGTAAAAAAGCAGACACAGAAAGAAAAACAGGCAGAGAAGTAAAAAGCAGACGCAGAAAGAAAAAAACAGACGAAGAAGTAAAAAGCAGACGCAGAAAGAAAAACAGAAGGAGAAGTAAAAAGCAGACGCAGAAAGAAAAAAAACAGACGGAGAAGTAAAAAGCAGACGCAGAAAGAAAAACAGACTGAGAAGTAAAAAAGCAGACGCAGAAAGAAAAACAGACGGAGAAGTAAAAAGCAGACGCAGAAAGAAAAAGCAGACGAAGAAAGAAAAGCAAACGCAAATTTCAAAAGCAGACGAAGAAATGAAAAACAGATGAAGAAAGAGAAGCAGACGCAAGAGTCAGTTTGAGTTAGTTAAAGAACTCAACTGATTAACCGTTTCTTTCAAGATTCAAGAATCAAGAATCAAGAATTAAGAAGCAGTTACAGACGGAGGCTATAAATATGAGTCGAAGTCGAATATTAAAAAGTTAGTTGATATACATTTACGCGAATGAAAAAAGTTTGTATGTGAGATTATTGTGCGAATTAGCTAAGAGCTAGTTTTACTATAACAGAGTTCAAACACTTTTGTAAGAAAGTAGTACAGATAGCCTGCAGAGGCTAAGAGTAAAAGAATACTGAGTGTAGAGACCTGAAGAGGCTCAGAAAGAATACTTGTAAATGTTGAAGAGATAGTGAAATCTCAGAAAGACTTCTGAAGACTGGACGTAGCCCACGGTTTGGGGTGAACCAGTATAAAATTGCTGTGTCAACTTCTCTCTACCCTCATCTCTCTTTAAGTTCAAAGTTTTGTTATTACTTAGATTTCAAACAAGTTTTCAAAGTTTTAATTAATTCGGATTTACTGAAGTTTCTGTGAAAAGAACTTGGTTTTTAGCAAAATGTCTTTGAAAGAATTTTCAAAAAGGGGAATACACAATTCAACCCCCCTTCTCGTGCACTCATATATCGTATTATAAGCATTGTAATAACGTGTGATTCACTTCATGCTTTACATAAACTTCTTCATCTATAAAACCATTCAAAAAGGAAGTTTTTACATCCATTTGAAACAGTTTTATATCATGACAAATAGCATATGCAAACAAAATCCTAATAGCTTCTAATCTAGCTACAGGAGCATAGGTTTCATTGTAGTCTATTCCTTCTTGTTGATTATAGCCTTGAGCTACTAATCTTGCTTTGTTACGACTTACTCTACCTGATTCATCGATTTTATTTTTAAAAGCCCATCTGGCTCCTATGATTGACTTATTGGAGGGTCTAGGAACTAAACACCAAACTTTATTTCTTGTAAATTGATTTAACTCTTCTTGCATGGCTAAAATTCAAGCTTCATCCTGAAGAGCTTCATCAATTTTCTTGGGTTCTAATTCAGAAATAAAAGATACATTTGCCTCTCTTCTAAACTTAGACCTAGTTCTCACACCTTCTGAAGTTTTGCCTATAATCAGGTTTTCTAGGTGAAAGAACTTGTACTTTCAATCTTTTCTAAAACTAAGGTTTTTAGGAATATCTTCTACTTTATCAAGAGGAGCATCTGATGGTGACACGTTTATATTATCAACTAAGGGAGCAGATAGAGTTTCATTGTCAGAATCATTTCTTCTATCTGGTTGTGAATCATCATCAAACTTGACATGCATAGATTCTTCAACAGATTTAGAAACAAGATTATAAACT
>JAOTIZ010000006.1:11439293-11464740 GCA_027123425.1 Erythroxylum panamense | reverse complement strand
GCCACAGCAAATGGGAATGAAGGGTCAAAAGCACAAAAGAGTGAAGAAGCAACATCAAATGTAACCAAACAGAGGGTTGCCGCTGCAAAGCAGTATATTGAAAACCATTACAAAAACCAGATGAAGGACCTACAGGACCGAAAAGAGAGGTATGTTTAATACCATTTTTCTGTTCGTTACTCCCTTGTTCATCATGTAAAACAATTTAGCTGACTTTCATTCAGATGGCTTCCTTAAATCTTTTCATTCTGGCGCTCAATATTATATGTTGTCTATTATTTTTGAAAGCAATTACATGATTCCTTCGTGCACTCATGAATGGCTGAAGACTTTATTGGTGGTATTTAATCTAATTTAAGGATGAACAAATGAAAGTTTTGGCATCTTTCAAAGCTTTTACTTTTTGGTTGAACTCAGGCATTTTTTTGCTGGCCATCTAGGTAGTAAATGCTGAGTGGCAATCATTGGATGGATGTTTTCTGTGTGGCCATCTAGGTGCATGGCTGGTTTTTTCAATTGATCCCATGATGGATTAGCTAGGAAAAATTGTTTAACTTGAATACATTACAAAGATGCTTATCATCAAGATGGCGTGCTCTCACACTTAAACGGTCATCAAAAAGAGCTGTCTCCAATATTTGCTTTATAAAAGGTGAAGTTTAGTAAAAAATTCTTAAAGTACAAACTTTTTGAAGATGTTTGGCTTCAAATATGCTATGTTTGGATTCTATTATGATATTGTATCTTCGGTTCAAATGTACTCCCTTCACAGTCAAATAGCCCAGTAAAATTTGTACAAATTATTAACCTACCGGCATATCAATCAACCAAATACTTTCTTAAAACCAAAACAAATCAAGGTTTAGTCCTGAAATGCATGGTCCTACATATGTAAATTCCTCCACATGATTGCGAATGGAGATCTCAATCAAAACCTCAAACAGACATGAGATGTGAGCAAAAGGATCTAAAAGCATACTCATATTCTAGCAACCTGGGCAGCTTCAAGCAACAGGGAAGAAATGGTTAACTCTCCAGAAAAACCGAACAGCTTACAGAGAACCAGAGAAAGTAAGCTTTCACTAATGATAGTCGAGGATTTAAGAGATTTTGCTCTTGTTAACAAATAGTTACAAACTGTACGTGAATAGTTGATAGAAGTAGAGCGGGAAGCAAAATGACTTAGGCAAGAAGCCGAGAAGAGCGATATTGAGCTGGGACACAGGCGTTGGGTTAAATGAAACAAAAACGTTGACGTTTTATTGTGGGACATAATAGAACTAGGATTAGTGGGACAGAAGATCTGATGCCCTAATCAAAGCACATTAATAAGCTAACATGGTCTTGTGATGATTCCTGCCGTCGAAAGAAGCAAGATAAAGAGATTTAAAAAGTGTCGGCTTAGATGTATTAGAAAGTTGGAAGGGAATTATTTGAACACCAAGACCCAATAATTTATGAACGTATAACCACAAATACAGCCTTGGTAAGGCTTTTGCCGAAAACAACCATCTTCGAATCAGTCGGAAGTTCTTTTTTATTTTTCTTGTTTAAAATAAATGTAATAATGATTGTCACTCCGGTACATTTGCATATTGGATTCTTCAGGACTGTGCACTAATTTAGATAACACTAACAAAAAGACCCCATCAACTTTACAAGTTGTGTATAAGAACTCCCATTCTAATTAGATGCCGACGATGAAAACCAACCTGACAAAGGCAATTGGCAATGCTAGGTTGCCAACATTGGTGAAAAAGGCAAGCCGCATCGGCTGTTTTTATGTCAATATATTCTTGAAAACTTGACTAGCTCCTTTGATACAGGAGAGCCTACTTCAATCCCGTCGAGTTAGCTAGGTGGTCAATATGTAAAATTCTATTTGATATTGGTATCTGTTGATTGGGATGAAAACTTCCCATAGATGTTATATTGCCCAAGCAGTGGAATTTCTTCAGGAGACAGCATTAGTGAGCCAGTGCTCAAGTAATGCCTGGCAGTTCGTGGCCTAAATTAGGAGAATACAACCAAGTTAGATGAGAGTTTGGTTACAAAATATTTGGTGATGATAGTGGTGCATACCTCCTTATATTGGTATTGCCACCATCAGACAGTCGAAGAGCTTCAGATCTTGCAATGCGGCCCAAAGAGGACAAATATTCATAAAATGCATCACCCTTCGTTGTCATGTATGACCGTGAAGGAACAATGGACTGAAGTATAGCGGCACGTTTCTTGGATTCACTGCAAGCAAATAAGCCCAGTATGCACAAAAATGCAGTATAAAGTCAATAAGAACCTGAAGCAGTTCAAATAAGTTGAAGGAATAATGGTAAATGGAGATCGTAAGCTTGCACAAGTATAAAGTGCACTGTTGATACAACAAATCATAGAACATGACATTTAACGCATGCTAAGAAATGCCTCACAAGAAATGATCTCAGTTAGTTAAGCTGGTAATGCCAGTTGACTGATTATAGCTTGCCTACAAATAAGATTAAACTATCTTGGAGATTTGTATAATAACAAGAAGGAGAGCCCCAAGGAAAAAGAAAATGGAGAACACCTTATACAAGCAAGCCAGTTATCCAATTTGTTACAGGTCTAAGAAAAATGGAAATTGGTGAAAAGGGTAAAAAATGTGTAGCAAGTTCTAAAACCAAGCAAATTTTTGTTGAGAATTTTTAGCACCTACTTTGAATATTTCAGAGAAATTAATAACAATTGTTGACTACATGATATGCGGTATATGTCAACATTTTATACAAGCTTAAATCTGTTAATTGCACCAAAATGTTCAAGTAAGTCTACCAATGATGTGTTTGAGAATGAATTGCACAAATGAGTAAATCTTTTTTACCGATTTAACAATTTTCCACCTTCTGGTAATCTCATCTCCGTACCCAGCTTGGAATGTGTGGTCATACAGTTACTTGTAGGCTTTCCAAATAATCTATCAATTTCCATCATGCTAGCAGTAGACAGCATTCCCCAGCTCAAATCAACTTTATCATCTGGGGCCTTCTTTATTCCTGCAGCAGCTATATCATTGGCATAGCAGTAAAACCCATGCTCTGCAAATGTTGATGCCATCTGAAATTGCTCACAACACCAGCTGAATGCACTGGGATCATCAGAACAGGCCATTGACAATTCCATCGAACCCTGTAAAACATATAAGGTTGACTGGACATTCAAAAGCTATAGGCAAATGTGTTCATAGACATTACTACTTACTTGGGGTTGGCACTTGAAAAGTAACAGTGAAACTTCTGAAATTAAGTTGCCGGTATCACAAGTGAGTCCTAGAATTCTGGAAGCATCTTTGTGTTCAGAAGCAACATTTTGCCTTAAATCTATATAACGATTACGTAGTTTTCTCCATGACTCTCGCACTAAATCCATCACCACAGAGGATCTAGGTGGATACACTGGATTGACTTTTCTAGTCAAATCCATGCAACTACACTCATCCATCACATGATACTCTCGTGTAATGGCTTCAACATGATTATTTTGAGAATCATCCACCTCTTCATTGGATAATGTAATTACATCACTCGAAGTGCCCCAAGACCTGAAATCTCCATGCAATTTAGTTGTTGAGTTATCAAGCTTCTCAGCTTTAACTGGTAGATTTGGTTCAAACCCATTGCTCATGGAAACTTCTGAAACATCAGGCATTTGATCAAAGGGCAACCTACTGCATAACACCTCCGTTTCAACATTACATTCAGTCTCAGGCACAAATGACGATTCTGGAACATATGATATTTCTGTTGATTTGCACGTTCCTTTGTTATCTATATCAATCCCTATTCCTGAGCTTTGGTGATCACTTTCCTCCAGTTCCTTGCCTCCACAACAAAGTTGCAGATTGTTAGATGGAATTGGGCAGTTTTGTGTTGATGGAAAAGCAGGAAATGCACCATCAACTTCAAGTACCAATTCATCTTTGGAATTCCCAGACGAAGTATTAGGAAATCTGTCATTGGGCAACTCCTCTTCAGAATCAGAAGACATTATTATAAGCTTCCTCCTCTTGTTCAAACCAGAAAATGAAACTGGTTTGCTTGAAGAATTGAAAACATCACATGCTGCATCACAAAGAGTAAAATCGTCCCAGTCTTGATCAGATGAATTCCTACTAAACATTAACTTCTTCCTGGCTACCACACTATCTGATTGATCAATATGCACATCAATTTTGTTGTGCATTTCTGTATATTCTTCAACGACCTCTGTGAAAAAAGGTCTTTCTTCCATCTGCAATAATGATGACGATATCTCCCTGTCAACTAGCTCAGATAACTGAGAAGGAAAGCCCCAGGGAATAATCTTTGGCAGCATTTGGTGCCCAACCTCAAGATCAAATGAATGTAAGTTAGACAGCTGTGAAGTTGTGCCTGCACAATCAAAAGAAGATGCTGAATGATCTGTCCCAATTCTAGTGCAAAACCGGTTCAGCAAAAGGCTTAGTGCATGCTATATGTGCTTCAATCAACAGTTACTTTTGAGTTCAAACTTGCCTAGCAGGTAAGTTAAATTACATAAAATCAGGGCAAATTAATTCTTCAGAAACATGGATGTGAAAATAAGAACCCACTCTTTTTGAAAATTTTACAGGATTACTAGAAGAAAAAAGATAAAAACAGTTTTCCACATACGCAAAAGAAAATATTCAATGTTTAAAATAAAGATAAACAAACCGACAAGATTTGGACTAGTGATTAGGAAGTAGAACTATCTATGTATTTCTGACATACCAAAAAAGGAGAACAAAGGAAACAAAAAGGACTCATAAATGCTATGTAGATAGATATGATATTTTTAAATGTTTCCTTGAATGTTGTGAAGCCAGTATTTTGATGTTAAATCACCATATTTCCCCTGCTGCCAAATTTCTTAATACAATCCATACAAACTTCCTTGCCAAAAATAACTTGTGTTAGCTTTTAGGTGCTAAAAGCACCATCCCTTAATCTTCCCTAGCATATAATATTTCATAGCACAGGGAAATGTTCAGAAATTCCAATCAACATAAGCGATTATAGGTCCAGTTATTAGGGAAGTAGCAAACTAGTTGGAACTTGCCCAACAGGATTTTCATAGCAAAATTCAGGTGGTGGGATGTGGTTGAGGAGTCTACAAATGAATCTCTTAACAGATGTTAATGTTTGACCAGCTAATCTCAACCTTAGATTCCCATAACTAGGTATAAAAATAAATATCAATAACATGAATCACAATAAACGTGTGTGGGTATTGCTGTCTTAACCTTTAATCAAATGTTTACCCTGGCACCAGAATTGAAAAAGCATAATAGATTTCCGGATATCCTGCTGACAGCATTCAATAACTTTTGCTACCAGATCAGGTGGAATATTGACCTTTTCTGCAGAACAAATCTACATAGAAGAATAAATAGAATATATAGTGCTTCCAATGAATTGAGAAAGAAGCAGGGGAAAATAGATTCACTTACTGTGTTAACAAGTTGAAGAAGCTCTTCATTCGATGGCCTGGAAAAACACACTTCCAACCTATCAAAACTATCAGGAAGAAAAGGATTATCACCTGGCAACAATCAAAGTGGTCAAGAGCAGCGGATAAAGAGTACATCATAAAATACACAAAAATATGAAGCAGCAATGATTTAGACCATAAAATCTCTTACTATTGCTAGTCAGTATCACAGGTCCCTTTGCTTTTTCAGCAATTTGTTGGATTGCACCAATAAAACCACGATCTTGAGGAAAAATGATGTCCACGTCCTCAAAAAGAATCAGGGTTTTACAACGACGAAAGCAGTTTGTGACAGAAATATCCTTACTTACAACTGTCCCATGTGTTGCATGCCTGCCATGTGACTTATCTTCATTTGTTATAGGCATTACTTCAAATTCCTCATCATCATACTTTATTACTTCTCCCTTAGGGAAGAATGTTGGGCATTTGATACCTTCATCTTTAAGAGATTTCACAAGATTTTCCTGTGACCTGAAATATATAAATCTTAGACTGAGAAGTGAACAATGTTTCATACCCAAGCTAGTTTTAAAGCCTCAATTGCTGAATATAACTTGCAAACCATTGAAAGGAATGTGAATCAACTGCCTCGCCAAGTTTTTGCTTCACAAAAGCTCCATTTCGAGACTCTGATGCATTGGCCTGAGTAATTAACAGGATGTTGTAATCTCTTGATTATTCACTTGAAAGTGACCAATTCAATGAAACCAGTGCAATCAACTAATCCAACAAAACCAGTGCAATCAACTAACATTCATTAACTGACCCACAAGTACAAAATATCTAGTGCAAGCCCAATAAAAAGAATGAGGGATAGACAAGAAACTCCACAGTTCAGTGTAGCCACTAAAATAAACAATTTCCATTAACTTGCAACTCTAGTGTCTTGCACACTAGGTTGCAAAAATAATGCAGAGTAAGACTATAAAGAAAGCACAAGAAGAAGTTAGTAAGTAAAGCACCTCCAAAACTTTGAACTGTTGTTCCTTTGCACAAGCATAAACTGCTGCAGACTTCCCACTCTGTAGTAGGAGTACCACAAATTTGAGAAACTGGGAGAAACCAGGATGCATTTGGAACAAGAGAATAGTTGCTACAGTGGCCCAAATCATGTCGCAGATTGAAAACCATTCATCAAGTAAAGATAACAAGAGATAGGGCATTACTGGCTGCCAGAAACTAAAATAATACTTCTTGATCCAAATATCACTCCTTATTTTGATCAATTTTCTTTCATGAGAACCACAAACAGAATGTGAAAGTGTAGGGTACAATTTAAGGTCATAAAGACCTGAATAAAATATTTCACAGCCTTCAGCATCTATGATATGAAAACAATACTTCCTCAGACAATTTGCAGATGAAGAAATGTGTTATGGTCCCTAGCAATGGATCTGGTTATGAGTCTATAGGTGGGGTTTTCTGGACTTTCGGTGGTAAAAATGACACGATTATTTCTTTTACGACCTATGGTTGCTACTTTCGGACTCGTTAAAGAGAACCTGAGACCTCTTGAGTTCGAAGTACTCAAAGACTTAAGAAAATTTTCTACTTACCTTTCCATTCATCGAAGGTCAAATAAAATAGTTCTGTGGAGAAATAACTTCCCTTACAACTTAGGGGACCATAAACAAACATGATCACTAACACTGCATAAAACTAGGAACATGAACAAGTGACTAACTGTCACATAAAATTAAAACAAAAACAAAAACTATAAGAAAACCATTTCTGCTACTGTTGCGCTGCCACTGTTGCATAGGATGCAGCTTCTTCCTAAGGCCATGTGTGAACCTTTTATAAACGTTAATAACAAAATGCTAACTTCGCTAAGGGCAGTATCACTTGATATTTTTACAAAGTCAAATGGATTAAAAACAAAAATTATAAATGATGAGTGCAGTATCACACTTATGCTCCATGATGCCACATTGATTTCAATTAAATGCTCCTTTTACTTTATTTAAAGGAAAGAGCTAGTTCAAATAGCATGGTAAGTTTTCATATTGCACTCCTTCAAATTTAAGCAATGTAACTAACTATAGGCAAAAAGGTATATGAGATTTCAGTTGTAATCATAAGAACTATAGGCATCATACCAAATATCTGAAGTTTTGATAAAACACAGTGAAACATGCCAAGGTCAACTAGCACATCAACAATAGCGAAATTAGAAGGCTGAAGATATAATTAGAAAACAAAAAGCATGTCAAATAGTGTATATTATTCACTACCCCAACTGGTCCGGTAATAAGGAGAACATTCTTAAGGATATCTTTTGCATGGATATTTTCTGAATCTGAGTCACTCTGGAAATGATAATAATCAACATCGTCGTCGTCGTCGTCGTCGTCATCTTGCATACTGCATTTATCACCACCAGGGGAAGCTCTACCGCTTTGAATTCCCTTTTGATGCCAAGAATGGAGCCACTCACTCAAAATCTTAATTGATTCTCCATTACCACATACCTGCTCAAGAAAATTGAGAAACAGAATTCACAAATTATAGAATCATTCAGACAGCAATGGCTAGACTTAATTTCAGAAGTATATAACAATGATCTCACCTCCGTGGCATTTTGAGGTTGATACTTATCAGTCCATAATCTATCATCTAGTTGATCAGCACAACCAAGGTTACCTAAGACGATCCTACAAGTCCAACAATAAGACAAAATGAATGTTAATGTTAATATTCCACCCTTCCCTCAGCCCAAGCCCATTAAAGTTTACACCCGTAGGAATAAGTGGGGACAGGGGAGTGAGAGTACGGTTGCCATGTAGGCAAAGTTTGTTAGGGAGAGAGAAGGATAGAAGGGAATATTAACAATTGAAGGGAATGTTTTTTATCTATCATCATTGTTAGGAATTGGTCTGGATTTTCCAGAAGGGGGAGCAAGTCTCCAGTACTTTTTTTCTGTTTTCCTATACTGAAATACCCTTAATACATACGACCTCTATTGAGGATTAGACCATCTTATTTATGTTTAAGTAAATGAATGTTAAGTAAATTTATGTTTAAACCATCTTATTTCAGAAATGTCATAAAAGATGCATACATGCGCACTGACTTCTTTCTCTGCAAATTTATATGCGCACACACAAGGAGGCATCCCTAGTTGCAGGAAAAGATCAAACATAACAGACTTCATAGTTGCATACAATGATAACGGTGCATTTACAACTTTTTGGGAAAATAATGTCTCAATACATCACTACTACATGCGTGGTCATTATCCAAGAGAAATTTTGAAGCAAGTGTAATTGGAAACCTCTAAGCAAAATCCAAAGACAAAAAAATTCACTATCCTGCCACTCAAACTCAATTATTGTTGGCAAGTGTTGTAAATATCCACATCAGCCCTCTTTTATTCCTTTAATTAAGGGATGCAATTGTAGGATTTGTTTGAGGACTGTGATTAAGAGATTTGAGTTAACTTTTATATAAACAAGGATGTAAAGCTTTCAGAATATATTTAAAAAAACACACTTCTAACCTTATTTTACAAATGGTATCAAAGCTCGAAGCTCAATCCTTGGAAAAATCATAGCTTGGCCTTAATTGCCAACTTCTTTCTAAGGTGTTCATTGCCATTTTTGTGCTTTGCACCTTGCCTAATTACCAAGCTTCTTTTACCATGCCTCAATCACCATGTCAGAAACAAAGGAGACTCCTCATTGAACCATAATCCAACAGAATCACAGCATATCCAGGCAGCATACCATTTGGATGGAAAAAATTATTTGAAATTATCCCAACTAATGTGCACGTTCCTAAAGGGAAACGGAAAAATCGGCCCCCTTTCAAGAACAGGCTCAAACAAAAGAACAAGTTTTATGCTTGGGATGAAGAGGACTCGATGATTATGGCATGGTTATGGAACTCTAGGTTACCTGAAATTAGTGATACGTGTATGTCCTTTACCGCAAAGAATATTAGGGAGTCAATCTGACAAATGTACTCCAAAATTAGAGATGCTGCTCAAATCTACAATTTGAAGATTAAAACAACCACCACCAAATAAGGAAATTGATCTGTCACGGAGTATACTAATCTTATAAAGGATTTATGACAGGAGTTGGATCATTGTCCTTGCATAAGGACGTGTGCTGAACATGCAATAACACTGAAATTTTATCAAGGAAGTCTGTGTGATTTTTTAGTTGGCCTTAACTTTGCATTTGATTAGGTTAAGGTTCATATTTGGGGCAAAAAAGAGTTACCCTCTTTAAATGAGGACATTTCTATCATTGCAAGAGAGGACAGTAGGTATGGGGTTATGCTGGAACCCTAAATTGGTAATATTTCAGTCATGATGACAAAGGGGCCAAACAATCAAGGGTCAACTTTGGAGCAGCACGCAAAATCAAAAGTGGGAAAGCTGAGATATCCAAAGCAACAAATGTCGACAACCAAGATAATTCCCGAGACAACCAATGGTGCAAGTTTCATAAGAAATCTAGGCACATTAAGGAGAGATGCTGGAAATTTTTTGGAAGTCCCTCTACTAAGAGTAAAGAGTGATGACACAAGGGTAGACAACAAATAAATCAAGGGCAGGTACACCTCACAACCACCCAACAAAATGAAGAAAAGTTTTAAGTGCAATGAGAATCATTGTGTATTTCAAGAATAGGATTCCAGGAGGATGAATTCACATGCTAACGAGGACGGTATCTAATACCTTGAAGCACTTGAAAACTTGAGTGTTAGCAAGGGTAAATCATCTCTATCATGTCTCTATAAAACAATCTCATACCAAAAAAGATAAAATATGGCTTCATCATCTAAGACTTGGACAACCCTAATTTAGAGTTCTTAAACTTGCGCTTCCTTCTTTATTCAAAGGGTTAGGAAGTGAGAATTTCCATTGTGATTTATGTGAACTTGCAAAACACAAACGTGTTAGTTTTCCAAACAACAATAAAAGAAGTTCGACTCCTTTTGCATTAACACAAAGTGACATATGTAGTCCAACTACATTTCAAAATATTTTTTGGTATTAGATGGTTTGTCTCCTTTATTGATGATTATACTACGATCACTCAAATTTTCTTATTAAAATCCAAATCTGATGTGAGTAGTGTCCTTTCAAATTTCCATAACATGATCAAAATTTAGATTAGGGTTAGAATTAAAAAGTTTCAATTAGATAATGCTAAGGACTATTTCAATCAAGTTTTGTCACTATATTTCCAACGAGAAGGGATTATTCTCAATCTTGTGTTAGCATTCCATAACTTGATTGAAATAGTCCTTCCTACCACTTCTCACAATCGCACATCCCATAAACAAACTACCATCAAAGGTTTTAGGATTCAAAAATGAATACACTTTCTTATTTCTATCCTGACCTGAGTATCATCTAGTTGCTAAAATATTGGTTGTATGTCATCTGTTCACAATAATAATCAAAATAGATGGAATTTGGTATTCCTCAACCCAAAAGGATACAAATGCTATAATCCTTCGACCAAACATTTTTTTGTCTCAACAAATGTTACTTTTGTTGAAAGTAAGCCATATTCACTAAACCTTGTCTTCAAGGGGAGACCATACTTCTATAAGATAAGGACAAAGACCTTTTTCTCCTTGATCTACCTATAGCAGTTGCATGTGTCAGTGTCAACTCAAATGCAATAAGGTATCTTCTCAAAACCAAAATAAATCCCCTAAGACAACTCTGAACTAAACACAAACCAAATTTCTCCTCAAGACCAATCTTCACAAACCAAACCAATAACCAGAGGTGATGGCACCATTGATGATCCACAATTCTCTAAAGTGTACCCAAGGAAGAAAAATCTATTGCTTGAACCAATGCAAGTCCAAGCATCAAACTTGAACTCTAGAAATGAGGTAAGAATTTCTAACCCTACATTTCAAACTCAACCTATTTTTGATATTAATTTTCCTATTCCTATTAGAAAAGAAACTAGGGAATGTACTATACACCAATTATATCCACTCTCGCACTTTTTGTCTTTTGAAAAATGTTCACCTTCTCATATGAGCATCTTTATGAGCTTAAACACTATATACATTCCTACCATATTATCTGAGGTTTTATCCTATGAAAAATGAAAAAATGCTATGAATGTTGAAATGCAGGCTTTGTAGAAAACCAAGCTTGGGAATTAGTGGACTTACCAGAAGGAAAGAGGCTAGTAGAATTGAATTTTTTAGTATAAAGCAAGACTAATAGCTAAGGGATATACTCAAACTTACGGAATAAATTATGAAGACACTTTTGCTTTAGCTCCTAAGATGAACACAATAACATTCTTGTTGTCCCTAGTTGCTCACTATGATTGGCACTTGCATGGAGATCTTAAGGAGGAGATATACATGAACTCAAACAGTCTCAAAAGATTCTCCAAAGTAATGTGATCTTCTCCAAAGTAATGTGAGCCATAGGGCATAACCAAAGCCAAGGAGACCATACTCTCTTTATTAAACACTCAGACTCAATGGGCGTTACAACTCTGTCCGTATACATTGATGATGAAATAGTCACAGAAAATGATGAGAAGGAATGTCAAGTTTTGAAATAAAAGTTGGCTAAAGAGTTCAAAATTAAAGATTGAAATTTTTTTTAGGAATAGCAATTGCATACTCGCATTAGGGAATTTTCATCTCTCAACAAAAATACATCCTTGACCTTTTAAAGGACACTACAAAGTCAACATGCAAGCCAATAAGTACACCGATTGATCCAATCACAAATTAACAAGGAAATGTATCATAGACAAGTTGGGAGACTTCTTATCTCATAATAGGCCTAACATTGCCTATATCACGAGTTTAATCAGTCAACTCATGCACAACCCTAAAGAAGTTCATTTGCATATAGCTTACAGGGTGTTGCCTTGTCTTAAAAGGACTCCAAGAGAAGGCATTTTGTTCAAAAGGAGTGTTGGACATACACTTGAAGCATACACCAATGCTAATTATGATAGGTCAATGGTTGGTAGAAGATCCACCTTTGGGTATTGTACTTTCCTTGGTAGAAATTTAGTTATATGGAAAAGCAAAAACAAAATGTGGTGGCTAGGTCAAGTGCTGAATAAGAATTTTGAACAATATAGTAAGGAATTTTTTACTATAGTTGAAGATTATTTTAGAAGATTTGAAGATTAAATGGAATGGTCCTATAAGACTTTACTGTGATAATAAATCCATAAGTATTGCACACGATCCAGTACAACTGGATTAGACAAAACACATCGAGGTGGACAAACACTTATTAAAGAAAAATTGGATGGTGGTTTGATTTGTACCCTTTATATGCCCACTAAGTCCCAACTTTCAGACATACTTATTAAGTGCTTGAGCAACCCTATGATTCAAGCTATTGTTACCAAGATAAAATAGATAATATCTATTCACCAACTTGAGGGGCAGTATTGGCAAGTGTTGTTAAGCAACCCTCTATTATTCCTTTAATTAAGAGTTGTAATTGTAGGATTTGTTAGACGGCCCTGATTAAAGGATTTAGGTCAACTTTTCCTTTTTTTAAAAAACTTTGGGCATCCTGTGTACATAAACAAGGTTGTATAACTTGCAAAATATATCAAAATACACACTTCCACCCTTATTTTCCACAACTATGAAAGTTAATTAAAATTGTTATGGCTAAAATGACTCTTTTCATGAAATAACTCTTTTCACATAATTGGATGCGTCTGCTACAACTTAAACAAATAGTCATCACAAAAACCACAAACCTTGTATAGAACTCCTACCTTTCATGAGCAAAATTGCATTGCTGCCCAAAATCTGATTCTCTTGTGTGGCCAGAAACATGACAAGCTTTATCCTCAAATTCCTGTCAATATTGGATTTATGTTATTAGGTTAAGAATCAATGTAGCATAGTTCTATATAGATCCATATGAAGGGGAAAAAAACAAAATCTTTTAGTTGACGTATATTAAAGGAAGTCAGCTGACACATCTCAAGGCCAACAAGCCCACAAATATTAAGGAAAATCAGCAATATCTACACATGAAATATTTAATAACTTAATCTTAGCATTTCTATCATATTTTCTTGTTAATCATTGTGCCCATCCTGTAGTTAAATGTCTTATGATCAGTATAGTACAATTTATTCAACCATTTATCAATTTGGTACCAACGGGGAAAAAAAAAACTATTCTTTTAAGCTAAAAACCTACTTATAGCCGCCACTAGAAAATCCTACATTCTAGCCATCACCTAATAGCAATCATGTCTAACAAAATTAACATTGAATTTCTAGACAGCAAGAGACTCTTCATTGAAACCATTCATAAAGCCTCTTCTACAGTCCACATAAATTTGGATGGTATTGACAATTACAATTAGTCTTAAGTTACAAAGATGAAAATCATTGGTATGAGGATAAAAGGGTTATTTAACAAGTAGAAAGACCACAGTTAAAGACGATAATCCAGGCTATGATGAATGAGAGGCAAAAGATGTCATTGTCAAATTAAGGCCCACTAATTCCATGACCAATAATATAATTTCACACTTTGTGCAGTTTGATACAACTAAAGAGGTACAAGATTCAATTAAAAGGAGTTATATTGATGCTTCTCATTCTACTCAAGGTCATGAATTAATGAAGTTCTTTCAATTGCGTCAAGGCAATTGGCCTCTAACAAAATACTATAATGAGTTGAATTCAATCTTTATAAAGATTGACTGTCAAAGGCCTAATGATATGACATGCCCCACTAATGTTGACAAACAAGGAAGCATATTACTAAAGATCAAATCTACAATTTTTTTGCAAAACTTCATCACAATTTAGACCAAGTTAGTAGTTGTATTCTAGCTAGCTCTCCTTTACCAAGTTTGAAAGAAGCTTATTCCCTAGTCCTCCAATAAGTACAAAGACAAGTCAACATGTCAACAAAAGGGCTTTCCAAGTCTTCAGCTATGGCTATCCACAAGGACAATTCTAAGGCTTCAACTCATCTTTGTATTCGCTGCAATAGTACCAAAAGTACAATCGAATTTTCCTGGAAGAAGGATGGTTATATGCAAGCTAAGAGAAAAGAAAAAAAAAGAAAGAAAGGAATCTACTTAGGCTACATCAATACTCAGCCTTCTTTTGCTTCTCTTGTAACTCAATTGTCTTCTCAAAGAAGTGATTCAAGGTTGATTTTATTTCTTCAAGTTCTAACAGTAATCAATTCACGAGCAACTAATCTTATGACTAGCGGTCCTTCTATCCTTAACACTTTAATGTCTTCACAAGTCTGCTCAAGTCATTAATTGTAATTCTAACTTAAAGAAAGGAACAATGCATTTATGATAAAAGCTATCATGTCCTTTAAATTCAATTTTGATAAAAGTTCACTTATTTTCCATATGTTCATATCTATGTATGAGGTCTTACTTCTACTCCAACTTCAAGCCATAAATGTTTTTGTCTTTATTGATGACTATACTAGAGTGAGTTAAGCATGTTTGATGAGATCTAATAGTGATGTTACAAAAGGAATATAAGTTTTAAAGAATAACAATCATAGTTTCAAACACAGGTTCAAATTTTTATTCTAACAATGGTCGTTAGTTCATAAATTAGTCTCTTACAAAAACAACTACAGATGTTTCTATCATCTTAAAAGTAAATATTATGTATCCATGAATGTTTAGTTTTGTGTAGGTAAGTCACTTTTTTATGGAGATGTAGTTGTGGTCCTCTTTAGGAGGAGATTAATAGTAAGGAAGAAGAACATGTGAATTCATAAGAGAAAAGGTTATGAAATACAAGGGGAAAGGGGAGCCTCAATTATGTCCATTATAAATGGAAAATCTATGAATCCAGACATGATGAAAGAAAGGATGAAAAACTAGCCAAGTTATTCAAAAAAGGTACATAAGAATAGAATGCTCCTAATTCTAATTCTAGTGCCCCTCTTGTGATACTACCATGTCATCAAATGACTCTTCTAAGATTAACTTTGAGGTGATTATTCATATCCTTGGAACCTCAATTTTATTCTATCTTTTTGCTCCCAACAATGCTATAGAAAATTTTACCTCGAATTCTCAATTTGGTGTTTAAGGTAAGGATATTCCTCATGTTGAAGGATTTTATAAGTTGGGTTTTTGCAAATTATCTTCTAATGTTATTTATCCTATTTGAAGTTTTACATTTTATCATCATTTGTCTAGATTTAACCTAACATTTGCAATTCTATTGTCTTTTGTATCTATTCCTAGTCATTTTCAAGAAGCCCTTAGAGATCCTAAGTGGATAGCTACTATGTTTGAAGAAATGTTGGTCCTCTAGAAAAACTTAACTTGGGAGATGGTTGAGTTACCTAAGGGAAAGATGAAAGTGGGATGTGATAAGTATGATTTTCCGAGTACCTAAATTCTCCAAAACTAGATCTATGCTCAAAGTTCTATTATCAGACTCTAGGTGCTCTTCTCATAGAGCTGCAAAACCAAGTGTTGAATGTTTTTTGACATTTGGTCTTCAACAATCAAGTCAATGAGAGCTAGAGAGAGAAAAGTGACATTTTAGTGAGAAAAGTGAATAGATAAAAGTGACTCCATTCTTAAAAATAGTGATCGCTTTTATAGAGACTTGTGAGATTGTGACGCTTTTCTCAATCTTGTATAATGCTTGGAGGTTCTTGGCTTAATGGACTTTTTGTTATGCTTTGATCCATGGGCATATTTCCATATGTATCAAGATGCAAGTTAGTGTTTACAATGAAGCATAAGTGAAAGAGACAATTGAAAAGTACAAGGCTAGATTGGTTGCCAAAGTTTAGACTTAAACTTGAGATAGATTATCAAAAGACATGTGCACCTAAAGATGAATATTATTCCTTTTATATTGTCTTTAGCTACCATGTTCAACTAGCCACTACAACAATTTGATGAGAAGAATGCCTTTCTTTATAGTTATTTGATAGAGAGGTGGATGAGTATCCCCCTGAGGGTGTTTACAACACAAGGATGAAAGATATCCAAGCTAAAAACTCACTATATAATTTGAAACAATCGTCAAGGACATGGTTTGACATGTTGAGCTAAAATGGGTAACTTGCCTTAAGAAAATGTAGATCCTCTTATTGAAGTAATATGTAGTCTATCTATCTATGCAAATCAATTTCAAGGATTAAAGAGAGATATCAAATATTATTGGGAAAGTTACTAGACTTCATTTATCATATGCAGATGAGGTTATGAGTAACCTTATGTAGAAACCCAATGATCAACAGTTAAATGTAGTAAATCATAATTTAATTATCTAAAATCTTCCAAGTAAAGGTATTATTTTCTCTAAAAATGGAAATCTAGATGTGAGTTATACAAATTCTTACTTTGCTAATTCTAATTATGAATTAGATAGAAAGTCTATTTCAAGGTAGGTGTCATTTATTACAGGTAATTCAGTGACGAAGAGTAAGAAACATGATGTGGTATTATTGACAAGTGAAGAAACTTAAACACTATGCTTGTCATCATGCAATCACAAACTTTACATGGCTAAGCAATTTCTTAAGTGAACTTGGGTCCGATCTAAAGGAACTATGGTATTTTTTGTGATGAAACAACCATTGAGATTGCTAATAATCTAGGATAACACAATCAAACAAAGCATATTGAACTGGACAGAAAATACATGAAGGATAACCCAGATTCCTTATATTAAGAGTGTAGGTCAATTGACTAACACGATGAGTCATGTTGTTATTAGCAGCTATTTTATGCATCACTATCCAAGTTGAGCACACGTGACATGTATACATCAGCTTGAGGGGGGTGTACATTCAAAAAAGCCAGCTGGCATATCTAAAGTAAACCAACGAGCATATATCAAGGAAAGTCAGCTACATTTATATAGATAAAGAAGTACTTTGTAATAGCTTAATCTTTCTTGTAGAGTATTTCCTCTTTTATCACTGTAAAAAAACTGTACATAATGGTCTTATGATCAGTAGAATAAAAAATCATTCAACCATTGATCAACTGTTTTCAATGAAGTATGGAAATTAAATAATTGACAAACTGTTGAAAAGAAACAATTGGGTAACAATACAAAAGTTGTGTTGAAATGCATACCATATCTTTGCTCTGTGAAAAGTTGCAACTGGATAATTGCACATCAGAAGATGTGGCAGAGATTGTTCCTGGTGTTTCTTGTTGAGATATACACTGCGCTTGATCTTCGAGGAATAATGTGTCAAGCAAATGAGATGAACAATAAACTTATAAATCATTGCCAACTAAGAAAATTCTTTAGATATACATGAGAGCAGACCTTCTATTGCACAATGGCTACCAATAAAGGATTGCTCACGGACATTCCAGTTTCCCCAATCAAAAGACAGGTGATCATCCTACATAAGAGAACTCCAACTTTGATTCACTAAGCACCAAACAAATTTCAGGCATTTTAACTTTAATCAAATTAATTAACCACAATTGACCAAAATTTCCTTTTTGTGTTAATGTAGAGCCATGGGAAAAGCAGTGTTCTTATTCCCATTATCTTTTAAACTTCCTAGAACTATACTTGCTCATTAATAGTGTATGCTTGCTACTTTTAACTTGGCCAAAACATGTTAGTTTTCCAAAAAATGTCCCTTTTCATACAGTCCCTTTTTTTTTTTTGAAAAGTTAAATGAGATTAGAGAGAGGGAAACAATTACAAGCCAATGATCCAGAAAACAAGCTCACAAAACAAAAACTCACAAGTACCACTCCGTTCCACCAACAGTGTCACCAACTAACCAAGTTAATAGTGTCGCTTATCTAAGGCAAACTAACAAAATAGCAGCATCAATCACCAATAAGATCTTTTAAGACTCAAAAAAGAAGAGCTTGGTCGTTTCCTTTTTCATATAGTTACAAAGTCACAGGTTATGCCATTCTTTAACTTGTTTAGTTGAACAGATCCAAACAATAAGGATACCTCATATTTTTCAAATACATGAATGGGACCAATTGCAGCGCCTTCATTTCTCTTCCGAACTGAGAAAGAATTACTCTCAGCTTCATTCATCTCCTGACATTTCTTACTCAGTTTCCGTGACAAGAACAAAGGGTGCACTCTCTCTCCAGTAAATACACGTGAAATTTCCTGACAAAACAATAAAGAAGGCAACATAAGTGCTCATAACAGACAGGAAGAGAAAACACAACCCACCAGAATTTCACTAACCTCTTCCGCAAATTTTGCCTCTAACATCAAGTTAGGGATTGGTGGTGGTGATGCGTTCTCATTCTCTTTCGAATTAGCAGCAACTTCGCCGTTATTTGTCGCATTCTTAGTAAGAGGAGACGCATCCTTTCTAGGTGTAGGTGACCTCTTTTTAGTCTGCTTAATCAATCAAATTAATGAACCAAAATCATAACTTCACAAGTAAATCCACATACGATTGCAATTATATCAACCCAGATTAAAGCAATGTAACCTTTGCAAGAGATTTACTAGGCGGAGTAGTAGTTTTGCCTTTTCGAGCTCTTTTTCTCTTGCCTTGACTTTCACAACATTCCTCCTCTTGACCACACTCCTCAACATTACTTTCTCTCTCCACCTTCGCGTCGCAATTGGGGATCACCGGAGATTTATGAGGGAACAGAGTCGACTGCACAAGCCTCCGGAGAACACGTTTCTGCTCCGGCTGTCGGATGTCCCCAGTGCCACCGGCTACGGCCAAAGGATCCGCTCTCTCTGCCGATCTGTCCATGAAATTGAGGAAATTAGGGTTTAGGAAACATTAACTGGGGCAATTGAGGCGAGTGTGAGGAGGACGGAGGGAAAGAAGCGTTTTGTTCCCGCCTTTTATGAGAAAAGGTGCTTTGGGCGTTAAGTAGGAAAATGTAGATTGGCCGATTTTTTTCCTTTTTTTATTTTGTTCTCATAAAAATAAAATTGTGTTAAAGAACGAAAATTAAAAATTATAACAAAAAAAACAAGCGAAACCAAACGGTCCATGTCAATATAATTATATTTTTATCACTAATATTAATTACAAATTAGCTTAAATAAATATTTAGTTCATAATAAATTAGATTATAAAAAAATAAAAATTACTTTTTATGATTTTCATAATTTTTAAAAATTGAAACAAACAAAAGCCAAAAACTCAAACAATTAGTTTCTTATTGAATTTGAAAACAACAACAACAATACTCAGTATGAATTTCACTTACACGCGGGTCTGTTTCCTAGCTCAAATTTAATCTCTCACGTAACAAACTACATGAAGCATATATTACTCATAAAAGTTGATCATAAACAATACTTTATAACTATAGGGAGTAACTCTTGAGAATTACATCTCCCTTGTTCACATTATAATCAAACAACCCTTTACATACAACTTTAAAAGGAGACATTAATCATGAATAACTTTGTAAAACTGTTGTATTTCTTCATTGATACTTTTATTCAAACATTTTTTTTCTTTTTTCTTTTCCTGTTCTTTTTCTTTTTCTTTTTCTTTTCTTTTCTTTTCCCTTTTTCTTTCTTTCTTCCTTTTTTCTTTTCTTTTCTTTTCATTTGAAAATTGAAAAAAGCTACATCAGCATAGGAATTTTATTGATAAGACATAAAATAACATCTCAATAATTATAACCATTACACACATATGCACACCCCCACACTTATACTCTTGTTTATTCACAATCATTAATAATCAACAAATGCTCCACTAGCTTTAAGGCTTAGGTAGGGCATTTGGTTAGATTTAAAGCATGTAATGTGGTTAGCACAAAAAGAAAAGATAATATAACTTAAAAGGGACTTAACAATGGGAAAATTCACATCAAGGGGTAGGCTATTTGGCTAATGTAGATGTGATAAATATTTGGTTTTGAATAGAGAATCAAAGCAAAGTCGGGATGTATATGCCATGAAATTCGCACATAAACAAAAGACAATGAAATTGATATGGATGTGTCAGTACCACTAGTCACTGCTCTCCTAAAGATAATGCATATTGACCAATCATAAGAGTAAAAATACATGCTAAGTTAATATAGATTCTTCTAGTCAGTTCACTCTCTAATCATGACTATATAATCCTAGGAGCAAAAAAAAGGAGAAAATGTTTGTTTGTTTGTTTTATTCTCTCTCTCTCTCATTTTGTTGAAAACTTAAAAACAAGTAAGAACAAACAAACTTTAAAACACACAGGCATATAAGAAAGAAATGTAAAAATGTAAAGGAAAAGAAATTAACTTCCCTTGGGTTGCCTCCTAAGTAGTGTCTTTGCTTATTGTCATTGGCTCGACTCCTTTTTCTCCTCATGTGACAAAATTATGATCCTTAGGTGTCATAGTTTGAGCCTCCTCCACGTAAGGTTGTTTAGGATAGGATCTAAATTGATGATCATTCACCTCCAACGTCTTCCCTATTTTCAAATTTCTAATCTATGTTGAGTCTATACACTCTTGAAATATCTCAAACGTCTCTTTACCTTTTTTTTTCGTTTAATTTCTCCAACCTACTAAGTAAAGATGAAGGGTTTGTATTAAAAATAATTGTGGGCTCAGTGCTCACCTTTAAGCTAAAAGATAATAATTGAAAACAATAGAACATTCTCCCTAGTTACTTTAGGGTATGAGTCTTATCTTGAGCACTCAACTACCTTCATATAGTTTATGCTACATCCAATGACTACCAAATGAGATATCCATAATTATAATAGGTCATAAGTAGCATCAAAACATAGCAATCCTTATATAAGATAACTTTGGAAACCTCAAGTCAAAAGATCACTTATGAAATCATCATAATGAGAATTTTCATAGACATACAAGTAATGAAATAGATTTCTCATATCGAGTTATACTCTACTAAAGATCTCAAATGATATATATGTATATATTTATAATGTATTACATCCATAAAAGCAATTTCATAACATAATGATTTTCTTCATGAACATGCATGCATTTCCTATATCAATATCATGTCACATAATCATTATT
Organism: Erythroxylum panamense; assembly: GCA_027123425.1. Taxonomy (NCBI): domain Eukaryota; kingdom Viridiplantae; phylum Streptophyta; class Magnoliopsida; order Malpighiales; family Erythroxylaceae; genus Erythroxylum; species Erythroxylum panamense. Next base: position 11,443,253 of record JAOTIZ010000006.1, on the reverse strand, counting down.
ATCACAAATCATAAATAATAGTGGAGGATTGACAAATGACCCTATTACATACCCTTTACGTATAGAATATAGCCATAGGGGCTTTCTTATTTCACACAGGTCATTTGGTCTAAATGTAGTGGATTGTCGTCCGAGAGTCACACTCAACCAAACTACTATAGCCTTACTACGACGTGATTGTTATATGAGAACAAGCTTAATTGAATCGCCACAATCACACAACCATATCATGTACCATTTATTAGTTGGCGTTCAAGAGCAAGCTCGACCGAACTGCCCTAACCGTCTTGTATGTCAATAAATGGATCCGTCAATGGATCAAATACTAACTCAAATCCACACATGACCAATTAACTCACTGTGCGTATAGCTTGGTGATGCCCATTAGGTAGCTCATACCATAACAATCTTCCAAATCATCACAAATAAAGAAAACCATAACATTACATAACAAAAATATGTATACATATGTCAATCCATATGTATAAGTATCATATGTTCATATGATGGTGATTTCCATTATGAATATGAGAATGAATTCTAATGTAAGTTCATAACTATGAATATTAACTCACAGATAAAATATCCTCCTTCACGCCGAACCTAGTGTCTCAAAGTAGAGGGTTCTACTCCTGATTGATCTATAAAAAGAAAAATAAAAATGATCATTAGGATTTAGAACCTAAACCAATTTTAGATACCTCGAGAATAAGACCATGACTTAATATTAAGGAGCTCTATTTTCTATTTAAAAACAACGATGTTCTATTTTACGAGGAGCCTACTGAAAATTTGGCAGATTTTTCCCTATAAAATGGACATCCCTCTTCTGAAAGAAGAGTCATTCCTACAATAAAAATGCACGTCTATATCCACTAGTAACTACAGCTTAATTTGTCGCAAAATCCATAATAATCTAATTCATAATTCAAGCTCTTTATACTCAATACATCCAGATAGTCTCAATTCTAATCAACAACAACTCAATCTAATCAATTTAATGCTTTTTTATAAGAACATAACCCTTTCTAAATTTTTATCTCACAAACTATGAATAATTTCAATACATCGCTTTTATGAAAATTGATTCACATAATATTTGAGAATTTAAAAAAAAAATTCAGTCATTTTTTAATTGGTTAGAAAATCACCACTGTCATTGGAGCATGCGTCGAAGAGGCGGTAATCTTCATCACCGACTTAGAAATGACGACCTTACCTTCAAGAATCTAGTGGCACTAGTTTTGCATAAAAACTCTCCTCCTAGTTTCTGGGAATTGAAGGATTAAAGCTCAAAGATAACCTATTTATGTTCACCAATAAAATGGGTCAATTGGTGTTAAGTTTCCTTCATTTCCTATGTTTTTAGGGCTGTTAAACACGATGGTGGTGTTAGTTTCACTGAAAATAACTAAAATTAGGAGATTGGTGATTTACCTAAATGAACCAAAATTTTTTGTCTTGATTCCTCTAATCAAAGTCGTTTCTTATGAAATAAGTTTAAGGGTTTTGTAGCATGCCCCACGAACATTCTATGGAGTACTAGATCGTTGAAAATGATGGTCAAATGTCGAAGTATGAGTGTTATAAAATGTGAGTGACTAGTAACCCATAAGAAAATGGGTTTAAGAGAGAAATGAGCTTAAGTTTTCTTAAACTCAACTTATACTTTTGTTTCCTTATTGGCCATTATGAGTAATTTAACAAAAATTTGGATCATTCCACATTTGAGATGTGATTAATAAAGTTATAATCTACCTAATTTAAGTTTAGTTAGTTTATTGAGGACTCAAGATCAAATAAATTTAAATGGCATATTATCTCGTTAAAGAGATTAGAGTAATCTTTCCAGATAGTTGTGAGAGTTATATTTTTGAATAAAATAGTAGAAGTAACCGAATACATGATTAAATTCCTGATCTTGTTTTGTATTTATGACATATAACTAATATTTACATTTTTTACATTTATATTTTGTTTTGAGTAGAAATTACTTTTGCTTAGCATAGTTGATACTAAGTTGTTAATAAACCAAATTTCATAGATATGGATTATATTTAAAAAGAGTTCTTAAAGTTAGATACAAAAGTTATATGTCCATTACGCATTATTACTATTAATCCCTATTAAGGATATGATATCAAAGTTTTAGAGATGTGTTAATATCATATAGATGACAAAATGTAATGATATTTTGAATTGACTAATTTCTTATAAACTGTAATGACAACTTATAAGATATATGTCAATATCATAATAGCATAATAAAAGTAGTTGCATATAGTAGAGCGAAAAGGTATGGTACCTCATGAAATTACTTTACTCAATTTAGCCTACTAAAAGCATAAACATGGATTATAAGGCCTTTACTATATAAGAAGACTAATTGTATGATTTTGCTTGACATCTATGTGTGTACACACACACACACACACACACACACATATATATATATAAGTATTTGATACTAAATTTAGATTCAATATTATTCTAATATTCAAGGCATGATAAGAAATAGGTTATTGAGTAAAAGTAATTGATCCAAGTTTACATAAATAGTGTGTATGTATTAGGTTAAAAGAGACTTTTATACGAAACCTTATTGGTTAAATTAATGTAATAAGAACTCACAAAGTTACCACGTTGGTTAAATTAACATAATAATCTCTCATAAAGTTTATTTGAAAAAAAAATCTTACAAAATTACATAAAAAGGATATATGTATCCTTTGATTATAAACCGTATGAAACTTATTAAGTTGAAGAATAACCAAATCAACCTTTGGTGAAAGGATGATGATGATATTAAATTGTTTTTTTAGAATTTAAAAAAAATCATTAAGGAAAAGAAGTTTGGTTTACAACTAAGGAGGACTCTCCCTCGTAAGATAAAATAACAAAGTTAAACACTATAAACACAAAAGAATAAAATGACAACGTAGAAACCAAAATTGGGAGGAGTTGTGTGATAACATATCAGTAATTAGGGTAAAGCTCTCCCCACCTTTCTTAAAACTTCAGGCAATTACTCAATTGGGATGGAAAGCTAAGGATATAGCGATATGACAATGGTAGTGCAGTGTCTCTTTAATCCGTCTCTAGGCTCGAAGAGATTTACATCTCAAGTAGGATATTAGATTATATAGGTTTTGTATATCTCCAAAGAGTAACACACTTCATTTTGAATATTAGGAGTCTAGAGGGGATAATAGATGACCTTCCTTCATATCAAGATGCTTTCAAATATCTACAGGCGACTATAATCTTCGTCTCCTTCCTTCTTTCTTGAGTTGGTTATTACGAAATCTGTTTGAGTTGCTTAGGAAACAACTATGCATTGGTAGCTATAGCACCCCATTCCTACAAGACACGTGCCTAACATCTTGAGTGATACCTGAGTTCATTCCCAGCAAGGGTGGCATGCTAGAGCACTCAGTCATTCAAAAGTTGGTATAATTTTTTTTTAAATAACAACAAACATATGCGAAAATAATAACCAATTCGGGCCCACTTTTATTTATAAACATTTTCAATCAACACAATACAATCAATAGAATTTCAATAGCCAATTGTGGCCCATTACAAATACAAAACACTTTATTCATAATGTCTTTACATTCCACCATAAAAACCTTTGTATACACATTATACAAAATTTTCGGAATATATTATTTTACAAAAATCGCGGAATACAAATTTATACAAAAATAAAAAAAACACTAATGCAGACGCATATTGATCCCAACCTCTATCTTTCCCTTGCATGTAGTAAGTATACTCCCGTTTGCCTAATGGGGTATTCTTCTAAGTCCTGAAAAATATTTACAAATTTTAGGTGAGTTTTGCGAACTCATTGAGTGACCATCATCGATGGCTCACCCAGTCACATAACATATAATTCACATCATTACACATTTCACACTTCACATTCAATACAATTTAATCACTCATATTATGCAT
>JAOTIZ010000006.1:11417076-11436010 GCA_027123425.1 Erythroxylum panamense | reverse complement strand
CGAAATTTCGATCCGAAATTTCCGTTTCCATTCGCTTCCGTTTTCTTCGTTCTGCGATTCCGGTTGGGATCCGGTTTTCGGATCGGGTCCCAACACAATCTCTCCATTTCTTTGGGGGAAGATGGTCAAAGGTGAACCAAGGTCCTGAAGTAGGCTTGGTCTAAGCAGCTGTTTAAGCAGGTGTTGCCTATAGTGTTGGTTCAGGTTTGAAAGGTTCAGTAACTGTGGATTCTGCTTCACTTATTTCTAGTTCAACTTCACTAGGTTTAGGCATAGTCATCAGAACTTGAGATAATTCTGACAGATCAACTAGTTGTGCTAAGGAATTAGAAGATGGTTAAAAGATCTGTTCATATGATGACTTAGAGATTGTTGCAGAGACTTCAAATGATAGGATAGAGGCTTCAGAACAAGCTTCTGTATTATCTAATTAGGCAGAGGAATCTTCTACAGCAAGTGTAGGTGCAAGAGTTACTATGAACTTTGTCTGAGGTGCTTTGTCATTCCTAGTAGAGGTGGAAGGTTAAACCTTTGGTGGAGAAGTAGGAGGTGTATGAATCTGTAATGGTTTACTCCACTGATTAGCTAGTTCAGGTTTAGTGAACGAAGGTGATAGCTCAGGAGCAGGTTCAGGCTTTGGCTTTGACTTTGATTTCTTAGGTTTTGCTTGAGCTATTTGAGGATGAATATACTGCCTGATCAAAGAATAGTTAAACTTGAAAACCTTTGAATAGTCAACTTCTTTTGGATACGTCTGATATATAGGAGATGTGTATAATGGTTGTATATATGGAAATATTGAAGAGGATGAGCCATATATAGTTTTAGATCATGCAGATTGCATATCAGCTTCCATTTGTTGCACAATTCCTTATATCTTCTTTATTTCTCTAACTTTGACGTCGAAGTCAGGCCTAAAATAATTTGTAGCAATGTAATGTCAAAGATCAGCAGCAAGTTGCTAGGTCTGAGCTTTTTAAAACTGATACATTTGTTGGATCTGCTTAGAGATGACGTCGACTTTATGTTGCGTAGCATTAGTCTATTAATTGACTACATCTGGGTTTAAATCAATTCTTCAAAGAACTTTGTTCTATGCTACTGCATTTGATGTCTGTCAGTTAAGTACTTCATCAGAAGGATTTGAGACTTTCCTTGTGAAGTGATTCATGCGGCTCGAATATAAGGGTTAGAGATAACCCTAGATGTTTCATCAATACTCCTATATAAAGAAAGAAAGTATTCTTCATATGGCTTAACCATCATGCAAAGTATAGGAGTAGGAGTCATAACAAGAACTGCTGGCTTAGATTGACAAGTAGAAGATTCCAGCATCTCTTGAAAAGATTTTGGTTTGAATATTTCTATTTGTAGACTAATAGATTTGCTGGAATCATCTAGATCTGGATCATCTTTGTGTGGATGATACTGTTGATAAGGCATACAACAAGGTTTAGGCTTTTTCTTCTTCCTTCTCCTTCTGGCATATCATTCATCATCATCATCACTATCTGACTTAGGATTGAGACAGACTTGACAGTCAAGTTCGCACATAGATGGGTCAACATCCCATACAAAATGTCCACGATGATGACTGACATAGACTAGATCTTCATTAGATTTAAAATAATGGATAAGACCATATTTACCTTCCGTATAAGAAAATACGTGCTGGATCAGAAATATAGCTCCGAATGTAAAAGGTCTAGATGGATCTTCATTGGGCTTTGCATAAACGAATTTCACTGTTCCATCTTTTAATATCTTCAGAATCAAAGGAGTGGTTGTATGAAACAGTGTCAATGAGGTGCGTGGAACACCTTTTGATAATTAGCGATCCATTAAGTAGACATCAACTTTTCAAGCTCCTATGTTGGTAGTTGCTTCGGGACATGGATGATAGTAGTCTGATCATTAGAATGATCAGCAACCATGTAAAGAGCATTCAAAGTAGAATTTGGAAAGTTGAGGTCCAAAGCATGATTCTGTAGACGACAGATCATCTGGTGATGTAACGTAGTCATGATGGCTCTAGGATCTTGATCTGCTCTAGTGATCTGAATCTAAACTTGCAGATGCTCAGACAAAATAGGATCATCCAACCTGATGTTGAAATCAGGGGCTATCGTCAGTATGACACTTTCATTGTTGAGCGTTTTTAGCAAGGTATCAATCAAAGCATCTTAGTATGTTGTATAGGTAGTGTCTCAGAGATATCCTGGATGTAGCAGTATTCCCTTTCTTCCATGAAGTGTGAGAATAAGGCATATAACTCCAACATGTAAATTTGTGTGATTATGCTCCCTCCAGAGAGAGATCAACTCCTTGAAATGATTGTGCTCCCTCTAGAGAGAGATCAGCTCCTTGGGGATTTCAAGCCTTGCGTATTGTTCTGCTGTATTAGATCTGAGGTCATACTGTTCCAATCTGAAACTCTGAATGATTTCTTTTACTTTTGAGCGAGACATAGACAAAATAGTATGTATACTTCTTGTCTAAGAACGATCATGAGAACAAATACTGCACGAATTCAACAAAGGTAAAGAAGATTCATAAACTCGATTTTCTACAGAAATATGGGTAATCTCTACAAGATTTTCTATACGATTAGATAAAACACACTTTATACTAGAAGGTAGACTAGACATAGGCAAAGTAGAAGATAAATAAATAGGGTCGTTAGGTAGTGTTTCCATTACTTATAGGCTCTCTCCCTACTCACTCTTATCAAGAGATAATGTTACTGCTGACCAAGACACTAACCTGGCTTTGATACCAACCAGGGATCCTGAAGGGTACACAGGGAAAGTACGACAATTAACTAGCCAAAACAACACCTTTGAGAAGACCATCGACTAACTAAAGTTGGATTATAGATTACTGAAGTGTCTAGTAGGCTATTGTAGAACATGGAAACCTTGTGACTATTGGTAAGTTCAAGTATGATGGCCGTCGAATATAAATTTTGAATAATTAGGATTAAATTAGGTTTATTGACATTAAATTAGTTAATTAGATTTATTAAAAATTAAATAAAAACAATTAAAAAAATTAATTTCATTTCATTTAAGATTATTTTAAAAAGTGGGTTATATAATAACGGCCCACACTCCAAATAAAAATTTAAACTTATAACACTCTATCTACATATTTATTCGCTCAAAATTTTGTTAAATGTGTTGCATATATCAAGATTTATTTTAAATGTTATGAAGCATAAAATCTAACTTATATTTTGATAAAAATATCATAATTAAATTTCACTTTTTTCTAGTTCACTTATTTTGTAGGTGAAGAAAATTTGAAAACAACAGTTACCAAGTTTGGTGGGTATTTTTTCCTTTGGAAAATTTTGGTAAAACAAGATTGTTAATCTTCCCATTTTGACAAATTCTCCAACCATACAACAACTCTTTCGCTGCCATTTGTATTGATAATCTTAAAGGCTTGAGCGACTTCTTGTGACTCCTGAGCATCCAAAACACATTCCTGCGCTTGATTGTAAGATTTAAGATAGTTACACCCAGAAAGCCTACTCCTTCCCTTCCTTGAGGTTCATTTATTGTTTGTTCCATTAGAGCAGCTATGATTCAAGCAGCCTTGTAAGAATATGGAATTCAGGCCGAAGACATTGTTGTTCACGGGTAGAACTACTGAGAGAACAAAACAAGATTCCTGAAAATGGCTAGTTAAATACTTGTACCGGCAAGGTAACCTTGCCATACTCTTTCCTCTCTCTTGTTTTTAAAAAACAAATTAAATAACATGACACTCTCCGAGGAAAAAATTGAACCAAAAGCAACTCACTTTCACAGTGATGTTATCTACAGTAACATAATATTCATTCATCATTGAAGGCATAAATTAATCCAATTGTATACAAAGTAGAAACACAAATCTTTATCATTTACAAATATTTACAGCAAGACTTATGAAAATGAACAATGTTTTGTTTTTGAACTGAATAAAACGGGAGGTTTATTTACACTTCATCCTGCTTAAAGAGCTCTTAGAACAACCTTGCTGGTTGTATGAACACCTTTAGCAGCTAGATGCAATATCCTTCGACTTTGATACAACCTGTGTCCAAAACCAGCATCAGGATTAGCATTTTATCCAATCCTCAAATAAAATTTGTGAAACACGTATGCACAAAGTCCCTGCAAATTTGTATAGAGAACATGATAGCGATATTCCCCTAGCCTTTAGGAAGACAGCCTTCAATGCAACTTGGTATTGACTAGCCTTTATGAATACAGCCTTCAATGCAACTTGGTGTTGGGCAGGTCGGCTTTTATATAGGTAGTTGCATATAAAATACTCTTTCAAAAATGGCTCCTAATAAGATGTCTTAGAAGACAAAAATATCTCACCCTGCTACAGCCAGACCCCAGGTAGACAGGGCATAAAATAGCGTTCCAGCATGCCAAATATCTATCATCCTCTCCACTTTGCTCACACCACCTAACGCCTTTGCTAAAGCTGCAAATTAGTAATCTTGTGTTCGTTCAAATATATAAAGTTCAAATCCAAGAACATTTAACACCCTAGATGCTTGTCTAGGAATATAACAAATAGTTTTAAATGTCAACGTTATCTTGAAGCCACATGGATCCTGTCTGACGAATAAGAGAATAACAGTGAACTGGAAGGTTGCTTTTTCTCTAGAATTATTTTCATCTTACATGTTTTCAAACACGTTGATAAAATTATTCCGTTATCCTTTTGACGTAAGGGAGGAAAAGATGGTCACTATAAACTCAAATGGAGCTAAGATTCTTCTTTAAAAGACAAGGCTGATTGTGGTTCATGAATACCTTAATTAAAAGGTAAACTATCCCACTCCCTTGGAGTAAATATGGGATATTTGAAAGGAAAATAAGTCAGTGGATAATCATTAGACTGCAACCCAGGATTATGTACATAGACATAAAAGCGAAAGGATATAACATGTAAGATCACCATTCAACAATACACTTACTCTTCTGTAGTTCCTTTGGTGTCAACTTCTGCAATTCGAAGGTTGAAAATCATGTGAGTTCCAGCATATAAAATAATTGGCAAAATGAACATATCACATATACCTTAGCCTTTGGGTTTGATAATATGCATTTAGCCATAAAATGTGCAACCCCATCCACCACAAGTTCCTCAGTAACAACTACATAGCTATCATTATCAATTTTGCTTTTTTCTTCAACATTACTAGGAACCATTTCTTCTGTGACCCATACCCACCAACTAGGTTCTTCATGGTCAATGTTGACTAAAATTTCAGCCGAATTCATGTCATCCCCTAATCAGAACCAAAGCAAATTAACAATTGAACATAAAATCTAGTAGAATTTGGTCAATCATTCAAAAATTGCAGCAAACCTGTGGCCACTTTGAACGGAAACTCAATGTTAGTCCCACCTACTGATGTTTGCTGCATGGATTTGAGGCGGGTCAAGAAGTTCTCAGAATCAACAGTAGCTACTAGGCGAGCATACAACTGCGATTATTATATGAAAGATTTATGAGTTCCACTGGAATATGCAGTACTTTGCATGTCTCTCAGTAAAATGTAACTATGGGAACTTTGAATTTGAGTATAATGAACATATGCCTGCTGAAACTACACAATCTAGATAAGAAAAGGTCTCTTGGAAAGAATCAAATGAGATCCCTCGTTCCATTAGCCTTAACCTTGATTCCTTTACAATTTAAATAAAAAGAGATCTCTTGACAAGACTCAAATGGGGATCTCTAGTTCCATGAGCCTCAACCTTGATTCCTTTAACACTACGCTCGGGCCTTATTGGTAGTATGCAGGGTAAGATATTTCCTCCAGCATGAAACAATAAAAAGGTTAACCTTTAGGCTTTAACTGACAACATTGAATACAATAAAGGAAAAAAGGTACTTGATCTTAATCAAATGCATGATAATAGCATAATGGAAAGGTGGCCTAAGTTCGAAGAGATAATGTCTCGCTAGAATTAATGTGACAGATGACCTTTAAGCCCGTATGCACTAACATTGCCCCTTAAGAAAAAAACCTATTTCATAACACAGAGGAAAATGAAAGGATTTTGAATCAACTGCGAAGTTGAAATGCCGTATACCAATTTGATATGGGTAGTGTTAGCAATTGGCAACTGCTGAACTAAGCTGACAAAAACCCACTTACCAATCATTTGATCCTAAACCCATCAACAACAAATTTTCTAGCCCTCAACACAATTAACACCAATTAAAGCCACCTCCTAGCAGGATCAACAAGCAGTACCAAACAATTGGTACTTTAGAACCAGAAACCCATTAGTTATTATCATAAAAAAAGGGTTAACCAAGCGAACCGCTTGATTACATGGCAAGTCCAGCGTTATCAAGTAAAGGAATCCACATACATCTGGAGGGCAATCCTGGGACAAACAAGCCGAATCAGAGAAATCTTGAAGGAGCTTGAGGTTCTGCTGGAGTAAATTCCTTAGCCGTTGATTCTCTGATCTCAAAGACTCCAACTCTTGATCTTCAGACTTGGTCCCGACAGATGAGTCTTGAACGTGTTCGTATCCGTGGGGGTGGGGGTGGTGGTGGTGATGGGTGACTTCCATCGCCGTCCAAGCGACGTCAGCCACCTCGAGCACCGTCTTAGCCACCTCTATAGCGCCGCGTCCTCCCATCGCCCCTTGCCTAGAAAGCCGAATCGGAGAAAAATGAAGATAATGATTGGATGTATTTACAATTCAGGAGGCCAAGTGCGATTTAAATATTTATAATCCAAATTAAAATAATGATTTAACTTCCAACGAAATTATAATTTAGCGGAGTTAAATAATCTGTTAACTTGAAGATGTGATATATTATGAATAACCAATTTTTAACATAATAATAAAATTGAGAGTTTCTTTGGTCAGCATAACAAAATAAAAAAAAATAGGTATGCTAGAAAGATTTTGTCTAATTCCTGACTAAGTTTGAAATTAGGAATTAATTGGCATTTTATTTTAAGAATGTAAAAATCTCACCAAATCCGTTTGTGGGCACAAAGGAAAAGCATTATACGCCTTTAGGCACTCTTCCGCGGGGTGCTAATATAACCAAACAAAAATTTAGAAATAAAATAGAAAAAAAATTAAAAATAGTAAAATATTTGATTGTGATAAACAAAATAGATAAAATTGTATTTATCTTGAGGATAAAAATGTATTTAGTTGCAGTCGACAGAACATTAAAAAAAACAGTGTTAATAACTAAAATATTCCTGTAATATAACATAATTAGATATATATAATTCATTGATTATTTTAAAACGAATTATTTGTATTAGTAAAAAAGTTAACAAATAATAATAATAATAACAATAACAATAAGAAATTAATTTCATATATTAATAATAATAATAGAAGAAGAAGAAAAGGAAAATAATAATAATAATAATAAATTTAATAATTACTATAACAATAAAAAATTGATTATGTATAATATTGATAATAAAAATAATAATAAGAAAATTAAATTTGTATAATAATAATTATTATTATAAAATTTATAATAATGATTATTAATAACCATAATTAATAATAAAAAAAATCTATTATAATAATAATAATAATAAGATAATTAATTTCGGCACTGACGTATGGGAATGAATTATCTGATACGTGTACGCTAATTTTTCACTTTTACCCTCTTTTCCTAGCTGTCGCAGGCGCGTCCATGCCGGAGGACGAGGCGGCGCCTGACATTGAGTCTCAGATTAAGGATGCCATGTCCTCTTGCGTCCTCCACTTCAAAGAACAAGCAGAGTAATCTCTCAAGTTGATGCCTTCACTTTAAATCCGAGCGTTTCCCTTTCAAAGTTCCAATCATTTTGGACTGAATCGAGGGTATGAATTAGTTGAAGTAGATTCTAAGAATTAAGTACTGTGATTTTGATAGTTATAGTTTTTCTTTTTTCATTTGCAGTTCTTTGGCTGTTGAGGGGGTTAGGAGGCTAATACAAAAGGATTTGGGATTGGAGCAGTATGCTTTGGATGTGCATAAGAGATATATTAACCAATGCCTTTTTGAGGTACCCTTTCTCACGCGTATCTTTTTCCTTTCGTGGTTCACTTATTAGTTTATGCTTTGGCTGCGAAGACATGTTTTCTTTTTCTCTATTTAGTTTCATATTCATATATATGTCACTTTGACAACCTTTCTTGCTAAGAAATTCTTGAGGAAAAATCTAGTGATTCGCTGCTGCAAGTTTATGATTTTTTCACGCTCTTTTTAAGTGGGGAAGTATTAGGTAATCAAGAATACATGCTTATAGAACAGGGACAACTATTCGGTGGCACATGTTAAATGATTTTATGTTGCTTCATGACCCTGAAAAACTTCATGAGCCACTCTATTGCTTCATGCGACCCGCTTTCCTCCGGATTTGGAGGAGTAACAAAATGCCATAGTTGAACATGGCTCCAAATGTTGATTTTGGTGCATAGTAATGAAACATGCATATAAAGAATGGGCTTGATGTGCTTGCAAATTATTCTCAACTCAATTTTTCTTCTGTATATGTGATTGGATAAATCAACCCACCAAGATATGTTTATTTGGTTATTACTTTGCATCTCTTGTGCACTAATTTGCAGATGATTGATTGTAGTACAATTTATTCTCATTATCAATTTGTTTTGAAAATGTATGGACATAAAAATTCTTGTACTCTTTTAAATATCAATACTTTTGATTGAGTATACAGGATACAAACCTTCAAAATATTATGCTGTATTAATCTTCCAGTTCTAGAAAATAGAAATTTACAGGGTTCAACCATAGTCTAATGTAAGTCAATTGAGACTCATATGCAGATAATCTAAACCATGTCTTTCTTGCTACTTGGTACTGGTAAGTCGTCAAATTTTGTTTTCATTATTGTCATCGCCGCAGATGGTACTGTTAAATAATTTAAAGTAATTTCAGCCCTTTTCCGTTTTAATGTTTTTCAGAAACCACCCTGTTATTTGAATTTAACTTCTACATGCTTGTGGATTAATAATTAGTAAAAGAATCTTTTCTCATAAGCTGCCATTAATGAAACTAGTTGTTATTCTGAATTAACCTAGTTTGCAAACATTTGCATAAAATTATCAAACTTCATTGACTTCTAAAACTACATCAAAATGACAGGGGACTCTTTAGAAAACAACGGTATTGTAGGGCTTTGGTGCAATTTATGAACATATTGATACTCTAACTTCAATGCTTTATTTTGCTCAGTTGGTTGACACATCCAAACTGCAACATTTTATTTGTTTTATGTAATTCTCATTTTATCAGTGTTGCTATTCATTTTGATTGCAGTGCTTAAATGATACTGGTGGTGATGATACCTCTAAGAATTCTGGGGAAGCTGGAGAAAAGCAAGTTTCTTCAGTAAGAGGAAAACTAGCAGAATCACCTGGAGGCCTCGAGTCAAATAACAATGTGAAGGATATATACTCTGAAGGTGAGGAGATAATGGAAGACTCTCCTGTAATGGGTCTTTTAACAGGACAAAAAGTAACTAAACCAAGAATAGAAGAAACTGAAGAAGTACCAAGTGAGAGCAGCATAGAGAAGGCCCTGTTGAAAATGGCATGTTATATTCAAGCTAATTCTGAGTACCCCAATATCTCTTTTGCTCAACTACTAATCAATCATTAGATTTCATGTTTCCATGAATTGTGCAACCTTAGCAAGTTCAACTTGATTAATTTCAGGAACATAACTTTAGCAGGACTCTGCTGGCTTTTGGAGGAAGATCTTAAGCTTGATAAATGTGCACTTGATCCCTTCAAGAAGGTCATTAGCAACCAATTAGATGAGGTGAAAATTTGGACTTGTTCATCATGTTTTTCTTTCTTTACGTGCAGAACATCATGTATATTTCTTCTGCAGGTACTCAAATCTTCTGAAGCTTCTGTACCTAAGAATACAACTTCAAAGAAAGTTTCTCATAGCAAAGAATCTAAAATGTTTAGTGACAATAGTTCAGACTCTTTAGATACGGAGGCTGACAGTGATGTTGAAGACAAGGGAAAACCAAAAAGGAAACTTGTCTCAGAGAAAATGTTACCAAACTCTGAAGTTTCTAAGAAATGAAAAAGATGCGAAAAGGAAATCGAGGCCTCTGCTAAGAAATGGATCAAGCCAGAAGAAATTGGATCTGAAGATAATAGTGATGCAGAGGACAGTGTAGATGACTGTGAAGATAATCATTCTCAATCATCCGCCAAAAGGCCAACCAACATTTCAAATCTCAATCCTTTCGCAGCTCCAATACCTTGTTTAACTGCCAAATTTGTGCGGATGAAACAATACTTATAAATCTTGTTTCAGAAAAAGGAACGTCCAACTCCAGCTTACGGGAAACGTGTGGAGCATCTAAAATCACTCATCAAATCATGTGGAATAAGGTTTCCTGACTTGCCTTTTACAAGCCTATCAAATTTTATTTCAAGTTGTATATTAACATCATCTATTTGTCAGTGTCCCTTCTGCAATTTACAGAAAGGTCAAGCGGGTTCCTGGGAGCAAACGTGATGCCTAGCTAATAACGGCACTAGTGGATTTACTTTCCAAAGAAGGATTGTCATCAAAACCTTTTGAAAAAGGTGAATTTTCTCTTAAGCATCTAGCTTTATCTTGCCAGTCATGAGCTAGGATGCTACTTTACGGGCTGGTGTTGTTCAACTAGTCATTTTCTTAGTGTCTTGTCTATTTTAGTAACATAACAACTTATGTATCCCCTGTGATTTCTTCTTTAGTATATGTAGGTGAAAGATCAAGTATTTTGTTTTAAATTGCATGCTGCACAATCTTTTTATTTGACAATTTCAATGAACAAGCGAGATGGAAATCTGTGGATTAACCTTATTGTCTTCCCTTTTGATGAGCTGTTTTGTGTCCTCTTACGGATTGTTAACAATTCTTGGGTATTGGACATTCATAAATCTCTCTTCACTAGAGATCATATATCTGCTGATATAATGGCTTCCTCAGAGAGTTTGGAAATTCAGTAAAACTTTGTCTCTGTTTTCATTGTGAACTGTAACCATCTTTTAGCACAAATTCTCCTTGTTATAGGACCATGTTTTTGAGGTATTAGCTGTGTAATTGAAGGTACAGGTTTAGTATAATTTGGCCAAGTATATATGTGCTTAATGTAATGTGATCAATTATTTGTTTAATGGTGATTTTAGAAGGATTATGGGATTTATATGGATCTATGTCAAGAAGCCAAGATGAAGATCGGCCTTTGTTTGCTTATTTGCTTTCCAAATGAGTCTTGAAATCTCTTTGATCCTGCCTTTCAGAAATCAAAGAAGTCAGAAAAAGAAAGGAAAGAGCGACAGATCTGGATGGCATTGACATGAGTAACATTGTTCAAGTTCTCGCCGACAGTCTAAAACCAGTTATGTGCCTCCCGCAAAGCCTAAAGTGATTGAAAGTGATGCATATAATACTGATGAGGATGATGACAGCGACGGTGATGATGATAACGATGATGTTGAGGAAGACAATGAAGATGATGATGCTGTTGGAGATAATGATGGTGATGATGGGAAAAGTGAAGAATTAGATGAGGGTGAGTGATAATAGAGAAATTATGTGGTTTGCTCTTAAAAGTGATCTTCCATGAGATCTAGTATGAACAGCAGTGTGTGCGTCATGGTGCCTTTTCCATTTTAACCCCCGATCTCATTTGCTTTATACACAGAGAACGTAGACGGTGATTAGATCCTGCCTAAACTGGCTAGCAAGGTAACTAGTCATCATGTAGCGGTTGATTGTATGACGTGATACTATGTATGGAAATTAAGGATTATTCTTTGACGATCTCATTTTTTAGTGTCGGAACAGCTAACCTTTATGGGAGCTAGTAGCAGGCTAGAAGCTTTGCATTGTAGGTCATATAGGACATCTGGTTTGGTAAATTTCGTGAAGGGGTGCTCAAGTCTGAGAAGCCAAGCTTCTATTCATGTCAACGTTCTGTATCTTCCATGTGGAGTTAGGTCACAAGCACCGTGTTAGACAGATACTTGTCGAATATTTAGTGTCCTTCCTATATGATAATGTTATTTCCCTCCTGCATGACACGAGAAATATGATACTGCTTAAGGTTCTGACAAGAATGCGTCTTAAATATGTATGGTAAAACTCTAACCCAAAATGATTAGGTGGCAAAAAGCATCAGCAACAAATTGCTCTCCCGATCTTCATTTATGAAGTCAGGATAAAAGTCAGTCATCGGACAATGGTTTAAATCAAGTTCACAGGTACTAACATTCTTCTGTTTCAGACGGATGGAACTTGTAAATATGGAATAAGTAGGACAAGTTGCTTCGAAAAAATGTGGGCAAGATGGCTAGTTTTACCAGTTAACGAAGAAGGTGGTGAATATCTGCTTGTATTCAGCCCGATCAGAGTTAAGATTTTGGGAATTAAAGCTGCTCAATTAAAAATCTAGAATAGTCAACATTGACATGCTAAGCATATCTAGTATTGGAAGGTAGCTAAATAAAATGATCAATAAGTGCTGAATTTAATGCCTTAGCTTTTAACAGTATCATGAATCAATCAGCTTTTAACAGTATCACGAATCAATCAGCTCCCCATGAGAAAGAATGCGCCTGACTTCGTTGGCAAGATCCATGACATGTTTGTCTTTACATCCTATGCAGGAAGAAGATGGAAGAACATTTCAGTTATAAAGAAAATAAGATGCACGGGTGAAAGCAAGGTAATTGCATCAGCAATGAACAGAGAAAGTTCACCTATTTGAAGCAAAGCCATTTCCAGGTGAAAAAGGTAATCTCTATTGGGGCCTGATGGCCCTTCAGCATTAATAATTTGCCTTCACAGAGCAAACAAATCAGACAAAAATTTTCAGTGCTGTTTCACTAATCAGGCAACGGAAGATTAGAAGAGAACATGAAGGATCGGGTGACAATTATATTAGAAACTTTTACTAATATGGTATACTCGAACGTTTTCATTGAGTTATCCCTTCAAATTATCTCCATGTGAGAGTGATAAAAGGTCAGAGCACCTGTTTTGATTAGTTGCTCATGTGGAAGGTGCTGATTTGATTTTATACAGGTCCAAAGGTCAATGTAAGGCCAACAGTTATAAGAGTATTTACAAAGAAATGCATTTAGTTTCATACTTGGCTATCTCTTTAATAGGTGCAGGCCCCAAGTAGTTTTTGTTAAGCTTCTTGTCTGAAGATGCTATATAGCTGAAGAAAGAGAATCTTTAGTCAGGTGTTGTTATATAAAAGAAAAATCACCACAGCGAATCGTAAGTTCTGCTGCTTACACCATTATGCCTGAAACAGCTGGACTTGTAGCTTTGATATCCTGAAAACAAAATTTAAAAGATACTTTATATGATTGATAAACCTATAATGGTGTTGACGTTCGGAACTTACAGTGAAGAAATCAAGGTAAGCCTTCTCGTCATATTGCTTTTCCCTCACTTCTAAATACTGTAGGCCAGAACAAGCAAGCATGGGATTTGATCAATCAGTTATGGGCTTGATAATGTTGAAATCAAAACAAAGATGTGCAATTGTGTAATGTGACAGGTAACCCATGAGCTGAACACTCTACTACGAAAAAGAATGTGTAGTTCAACCTAAATAAACACTTCCATTTTTCTGGATGATCAGACTCGTGTGGAAATAAACTCAAGGGTTTCTGTATTTGTGAAGTCAATAATTTGCTAAGCTGACCCGCAGTTCCCTTTTCAGGACTGAAGGATGGTCTAGTGTATCATCCAACATTGAGAAGTTAATTTCTTGAGATAGAGCATAACAACATCTAAACAGAAGTTCGGAGGAAATGGCCAATTTTTTTAAGCTCCAAAAGGTAGCCTCAGAAAGATGATTGCAAAGAAAACTCCAGTACCATCTAACCCAGCAAGATCAAGAATCCAACGAGTACCTTCTGTCCTTCTCAGCGTGACAGATAATGTAATACCAAAGAAGGCGAATGATTTTAGACAAGAGTGTAAGTTTAAGAGTAGTGTTGAGTTGAAAAACAGTATGCCCTCGTTAGAGTATTGTTTAAGAAGCTTGCCAAAAGTACCAACTAAATAAAACCTTTGTTAGGCACACGGGAGGCCGTCTCACATTCAACATAGATTAAAGGCCTCTCAATGAAAACTGCCCTGGGGGCAATTTATCATGTATGTGATCTCACTATAAATTCACACAAGAATGTAACTAGAGATAAAAAAAAAGTGGTTTAGCCAATGATTCAATAAATTAAGCTGAAGAATAGTACCGTTATTGCAGTTTCTTCATCTTCCTTATTAGAGACCTTGTACGCAACTCCCCACTACAGCCTCGTACAATTACACAGAAAGAATCTATTTAGTACATTGATTGACCTGATAATCTTGTGTATCACAGCAAAGAACTTCCAAGAACATAAACAGTTAACAAGCAAAGAATAATACGAATGAAACACCAAAGAGTGCATCTTCACACAAACTAATTTGTTCGGTCGAATAGTATAAACTGAGAATATCGCACTCTTTATTATGTGTTCATGGCATAAAAAATGAAGTGTTTTGATTAGTCCCACGTTACTTGTTCAATCTCTAGTATTTATTTTAGTAATGTAGAGAGAAAAAGAAGCCAAAACTAAGGCCCCAGGCGTGGAGCCATAACTTTGGTCCAATCTGTCTGAAAATTCAGTCTTACAAATACAATGCGCTTAATAGTCCTAAGAATTTACATCCACCTACAGAGTTGAAAGCTTGAGAGTTACTGCAATTTCTCAAAGAGCAAAATTGATCGGTTAGTACCAAGGCTTACAAGAAAGAAGCTAAATGATTCATTAAAAAAAATAAAATGGAAAAAATGATGAAAATAGGGAAGTTGGGTTACATGATTATGGATGAAGAACTCACACAAACTTCATCGTCAGCAGGTTCTAACGTCACGGTTCTTCCTGGGTATTCTGGAGTTCCTCTGTGGTCAGTGCTTCCTATAGACAACACAGTAAAAAAAAAAAATATCTACCCATCGTTATCCCCCTACACTAACACGATACTAATCAGCACAGGTAGGGATGAGAGGATTGAAAGGTGAGACCTTGGTAAAAGACACGGCGATAGCCTCTGATAAAACCAACAAGGCGATCATCATAGTTAAACCCTGCTTTCCATATCAGAGAACCATACCCAAATACCCACATCACCATTTCTTGGTTGCACTGACCTCTTACACACACACTCTCTCTCTATGAGACGAAAGCAGTGGCAGTTAGAGAGAGAAAGTGCAATGGTTTGTAGAAGTACAAAAGGGCAATAAAGGTTAACGACCAATCACCACTTCAGGCCTGTCTGTCCATCTGCTTCCTAATCCAATAAAAACTCGACATCGCAACCATCACTGTTTTGGGTTGGGCTTTCTTTTGCTTTCACTTATCTTAACGGGTGCTTTGGAGCTACGGCTTGCTTGAAGTCGGGGCTTTAGTGAATCCAATAGGCTATACTGTATTAATAAATCTCTTTAAATTAAAATGTCTTTATGTATGCAATTGTTTAAAATTTAGAGTTAGAGTTTTACGTCCTGTAAGGAACCTATCTGACTCAAGCGGAGATTAGTCTGAAAGTAGATGACTTAAAGGTGTCTTCCTATAGTTAGGATCCTCTTAGGACACTTCATGGGCAACAAAAAAAAATCTCTTTAAATAGAATAAGTGATAACAAACTGATTTAATATGATCCCAAATGATTCACTTCTTATCAATTATAATCATAATATAAAATCTTTCAATTTCTTACCTAGTTTTATTCTTCGTCATAAATCTCATTATGAACTACTTTTCACACTCAACTTTAACTCACTCTTTTTCATGTTTTTTGTTATTCATGTTTGTCTTTCTTCTTGAAAAAATTTTCACCAAATTTCATTTCTTGTGTCTTTCTAGAATATTTACCTCTTATTGTTGCTTTAATCATGTCATTTTCAATACATCACATTAGATCTCTTGAAAATATCTTTTTTATATCAACACTCTTCTCATTGCCTCTTCCTCTCCTTCTAATTCTTCTATTATTTCACAGTTTCAAACCCGCAATCTCTATCTCAATAACCTCCTTGACCTTTGATATTCATCCCATGATTGCAAATATACATGAATACTCTTGAACTCAACGTATATTTTCTGACTATATACCTACACCACAATCACACACAACCATCATGTTCTTGATCCCACCTCCTTCTTCCATGCTAACAAAATTTTCCATTAGCACGCAACAATGTTTGATGAGTTCAATACTCTTCATTACAATCACACATGGGCCGTTGTTTCATATCCTCCGCATACCAACATTGTCAACAATAAGTAGAAATTATAACTTATTTTATACTATCATTTTTATATTATTTACATAATATATATGGGTTAAGGAAATTATATTATTTGATGATTTTATGGTGGTGCTCACCGCCACAGGCTGATCTCTTGTTTCAGACTCCTTTGACTCAATTGAAGTCTCTGGTGCTGGAACAAAGTTTTCCTCATCCTTACAATTTCCATCTGTTGCTAGTACAGTTGATGGCTTATTATTTACCTTCTACCTTGCACTCTTTTCCCTTTTTTACAAGACAAATCGCTAAGAAATAGTAGATAGTATAGTCCCCGCACAAGGATTAACACATACATTATCGAGAAATGGTGACCAGAATTTTGCCGCATATCAGTTATAAGTAGAACTTTGCAACATATCAGGTGTATTTTTCTTACTATTTTCTTAATAACTTTGTTTCTAAACTTGCATCATATAATGAAGATTTATATCTTTTTGAAACTGTTATTATCCTATTTTAATTATTTATTAGATTTTTTGTTTACATCTTTTTTATTTATTTGACTTTTTGTCATATCTTCATGTTACATCTGCAAATGGGGCTACCGGAAACAACTTCTCTACTATATAGGGAAGGCTGTGTACTATCAGACCTTCCCAAACCTCGCTTTATTGCGGGGCTTTGGACCGGGTATAATGATGATGATATAGGTTAAATTATTGTATTTTTTATTAATTATTCAAGTTATTTTATTTTATATTTTATTTTTAGAAAAAGTTTAAATTGTGCTAAGTATTTTGTAATTTTAAAGAAAAAATTTGGCCCAAAATGAAATTCGACCTAAAAGAAAATCCAGAATTAAGCGTTAACACACCAGAAACAAACCCAATACCTAGTCCACTTCACCGGTAGAAGAAGAACAAAATGGTGTAGTAGCCACGAAAAGCAACCAAAATAATAGCCAAGAGGATAAAACACAGAAGGACAAAATTGCAAGGTATATTAGTAGAGGAAGCCAAAATGCAACGCACAGAAGCATAACTGGAGCAGAAGAAAACACATAGTAGTAGAAGGAGAACAAAACGACACAACAACAACACAACAGAGTGAGAGAATCCAAAAGCCAAAATGACGTAAAAAGAGGAAGTAAAACACAACGGCAAGGTTCAAAGGAGAACAAGTCAACAACAAAATGCAAGGCCATAATAAAAGTCCAAAATGCAGAGAAGACAAGAGGAAAACGCAACACCAACAGAAGCAAAATGTACAGCAGAGGCAGGAGTAAAACACAACAGAGAATAAAAAGCCAAAATGCAAAAACAGGGAAGAAGATAAATACAAAATAGCGTTAGGGGGAGAAGGACACTCATCCAACCAATGTTTTCTGCACCAAATGAAAGACAATATATGGATCGATTTATTAAGTCATACCTGAATCTATAATAGTGTTTGTAAGGATTGATTTAGTTGTAAGGATTGATTTAGATAAGGCAAAGAGGGAATCAATCCTTACAAACACTATCATGGATTCAAGTATGACTTAATAAATCGATCCATAAATTGTCTTTCAATTAGTATTAGAGTAAGGTGTTGCATTATTTGTTGTTTGCCATCATCAACTATTCGTTTCGTTTATGGAATGGTTGTTTTATATATTTGTAATGGCATTGCTTTCTTCATATACGACATTTTGAATTGCCATGAATGGAACTACCATCAACAAGAACACACAAATAGAAGCGAACTGTAGTTTCTTAATGAATTTCAGTGTTAATCTGTATGGAACGGGAAAAGTTATTTTTGGATGTTAATAGAATTAGTTTTTTAAGGACTTGAACCCCATTCTCAATGCTTAACTGAAACGAAATATATGGAAGGATCGAAACAAAATATAGATGGATAGACTGAAACAAAATATGGATGGTTTAGAGTGAGAAACTCACATATGTTTGTTTCGTTGTTTTGACCACCAAATAAGTAAATGGTGATGTCATTATTGTTGGCTCAAGTCAAAAGAGGATGCTAGAATTAAAAGAAAGAAGATGCTAGAATTAAAAAAAACAAACAGAAGAAACCAGTGTGCAACGTCGTTGAGGAAGATGAGGCGCATGCACGCATCTCACATGATAGAAGTGACAAACAACACGTGTCTATCGGGTCATACAATTTTTTAAAATTTTTAATTATTTTTTTTAAATAATTTTAAGGGTTTGAATATTGGTCCTACTTAAGGTATTTTATTTTGGGTCATAACTTATAATTCATTAATTAATTGATAATTTAAATTAATTAATGAAGTTATCAATTAGTTAATTTAGGTTTATACGCATAAAAGTTGCACATATGTTTGCTATGTAAAATATAATTTTGTGTCATATTATGTTTTAATTGGTACTTTGACCACTTATATTAGGCTATGCTTGGATTTACATTTTCTTATTATATGTTGAATATGCTGTTAGTAGTGTGCCCTAGGCCAATGGATATTTGTGATTCATGTATTAACATTATAACTTGTTAATAATATATTATGAGGTATTCCTTTCATATATGCATGTATTTCGTTTATGTAATGTGATTTACATTCCA
>JAOTIZ010000006.1:11400223-11415989 GCA_027123425.1 Erythroxylum panamense | reverse complement strand
TTTGTAGCTGCTAAGAATGTAGTTAAAGATGGAGCTTTATGTGCTAGGGATGCTGAAGCAGTGGGGGTGAAGGAAGCATTGAGCTGGATAATGGCAAATTCTTGGTCACCAGTTCTGCTGGAAACAGATTGCTTGGAAGTAGCAAAAGCAGTTAATGATGCTTCTTATATTGATAATTCCAGTTTTGGCGTAGTGACAAATGATTGTAAAGCTCTTTTGTCGGAGATGGTTCATGTGAATGTCTCTTTTGTTCCTCGTTCTGCGAATGTTGTTGCACACAACTTAGCTGCTGCGACACATTCAAGTGTGGATCGGGGGGAGTGGCTTGTTAATCCTCCCTCTTTCTTGTTAAATTTCTTCAAGTAATAATATCCAATATCTTACTAAAAAAAAGTATGTTATCATTGTCTTTTGGTGTTTCTCTCACATGATTCCCAGATGCACTTTTCTAGCATTTATTATGTGTTGTTTTTGTCTTATATACAATTAATGTATGTCTATATGCATTTAATGTGCTGTATGATAATAGTATGATGCAAAATCAACCTATTTCTTATAAAAGCCATGTTTTGAATATCGTTCCTTTCAGTGTAAAACACTTTCAAAATAGTATCGGCAGTATGAATTTGGGTTTTGCCAAAGCATTAATCCAAAGGCATGCATGAACTTGGGTTTTCAGTTAGGAAAAGAAACGGAAAAACCATTCCCAAGCACACTGGCCCATGCTCTGATGAGCTTCCAAGCTCAAAAATCAAATTATTGATTGATTTATTTTGAGCTTTTGGGTCATTAAAGATTAAGATTGAGTTAACAAATAATTATGGCCCAATTATAATGTATTATTTATTTCATAATTGATTTTTTCTATACATAATATATAATTTTAAAATTTAGTGCCATATTATATATTTCTTTGGTACACTGATTATTTTATATTATGTAATATTCGGAATTAAATTTTCCTATTATATGATGCATGTGCTACATGACATAATGGTAATTTAGAATAGTTTGTTAGTTACCAAAGTGACCAAATTAACTAAATTAAATTTTTTCATATATGATAATAATCTAATTAAATGTTTATTGCATGGAAAGCTTGTTAGTCACCAAAGTGGCCTAGCTTGAAAATATTAATCATTTAATTGTGAATGTTTAGATTGTTCATTATGATATGATGCTAAAGTGACATAAAGGTTGAATTGAACAATGAAGATTATTAATTACAATGCTAGGAGGTCACCTAAAGGTGGACCATCTTATATTTAGTGACATTAAAGGGACTTTATCAACTTATTTGGTTAATATGATTATATATCCAAAGATAATTAACATGCATGTTGACTAGAATATGATTGATTGTCTATTATAGTGAACTATATTTGATCATAATAGGTTCCATCCATGTATTTAAATTTCACCCAAAGGAGAATTTAAATGCATAATCAAAGTGTATTAGTTAGTTTGAATCCGTTTAGGTTTACTCAAAGCATTAATATGTGAGCTATATGTTGTGTTTGTAGCATCTACTAATTTGTTTGCTTTAGAAAATGGACTAATCAAGTTCAACGGTCTGAACTATGCTAACTGGTCTGAACAAATCCAATTCTAACTGGGTGTAATAGATTTTGTCTTGGCCATAGTTTCAAACGCAAGGCCTGCAGTTGTAACTGAGACTAGTTCTGAAGCTGACAAGTCTTAATATGACGCTTAGGAATGGTTTAACAGGTTGAGCTTGAATTTGATACGAATGATGATCGCAAAAAAAGTAAATCCATCAATGCCTAAATCGGAGAACATAAAGGAGTTCATGTTGAAGCTTAAAGAATACTCCCAATCTGATATAGATGTCAAGTCTATAGTAGGGACTTTAATGAATGAGCGAACAACCAAAAAGTTTAACTGGTCACAACATATTCATGATCATGTAACACATATGTCAAATTTAGCTGGAAGGTTGAAATCCATGGGTATGAATATAAGTAAGCCTTTCCTTATATAGTTCATTATCAACTCACTTCTTCTTGAGTTCGGTCAGTTCCAGGTGAATTATAACACCATTAATAAAAAATGAAACCTTTAACAAATTAAGGCCATGTTGGCTCAGGAGGAAGGGAGATTGAAAACAATGAAGGAACACTCCGTTCATCTCACTTTTCATCAAGGAGCTAGTAGCAGCAAGCACAAAACAGGAAAGAAAGGCAAAGATAAGGACAAAGCTCTTAGCAAAGTTAATGAGGGTCAAATCCATAGAGATAAGAAGTGCCACTTTTGCAAAAAGTCTGGTCACTTCAAGAAGAATTGCCCTAAAAGAAAGGCTTGGTTCGAAAAGAAAGGTACATACTATGTCTTAGTATGTTTTGAATCAAATCTTATTGAAGTGCCTAATAATACCTGGTGGTCATATTCTGATGCAATTACTTATGTGTAATATGTTAAACATGGATTCCTTTCAATCCAACCTATAAATAAAACTGAAAAGTTCTTGTATATGGGGAATAGAATGAAGGCACGAATAGAGGACATTGGGACGTATAGATTGATCTTAGATACTAGGTGTCACTGGATCTAAAAAATGTCTTTATATTCTTGACTGTGCTAGGAATTTAGTTTTCTTTGCAAATTTGGATGATGATGTTTTTAACTTTAAGATTGGAAATTGTGTGTTTTTTTTAATATAAACACAAGTACTATTATGGTTATGGTACTTTAATTGATTGTTTATATCATTTCAATCTTGATGTTAATATGCTAAATCTCTGTTTCATGTTGACCATATTATAGGAAATAAACGTAGTACACATAAGGAATGTTTTACTTTTTTGTGGCATAAAAGATTAGGTCATATATTCAAGGAAAGGGTACAGAGGTTAATGAAAAATAAAATCTTACCATAATTGGATTTTGTTGATTGGAATATATGTGTGGATTGCATTAAAGGTAAGCAAATCAAATATATGTCAAGGAATCCAACCACAAGAAGTAGCGAATTACTTGAATTAATACACATTAACATCTGTGGTCCTTTCGACATTTCCTTTTGAGGCGGCAAAAAATATTCCGTTACCATTATTGATGACTTCTCACGATATGGTTATATTTATCTACTACATGAAAAATCTCAATTTGTGGACATCCTAGAGGTGTTCGTTAACAAGATAAAAAGACAGTTAGATAAAAAAGTAATGATAATTAGGTCTGATAGAGATGGTGAATATTATGATAAATTTGATGAAAGTGGACAGTGTCCAGGTCTATTTACAAAGTTTCTTGCAAGTCGAGGCATATGTGTGCAACACATAATGCCTAGTACACTGCAATAAAATGGTGGCTGAAAAGCGAAATGGTACTCTTATAGATATGGTTAGGAGTATGTTAAGTTATAGTATTATACATTTATCATTATGAATGCATGCATTAAAGATCGTTACGTATCTGTTTAATAAAATTCCTAATAAGGCAGTTCCTAAAACACCTTATGAAATGTGGACAGGAAGGAAACTTAGTTTATGACTCCTTCACATTTAGGATTGTCCGGCAGAAGTAAAGCTATAAACAGTAATCTACATAAAAAGAAGCTTGATGCGAGAACCATTAGTGATTATTTCATCGGCTCTTAGAAACTACTACATCAAATGTGATCCCACCAATTGTTATTCTTATTATTGTATTACGGATACGCAATATACCAAAACAACAAATTAATGTTTCAATTCTACAAATTGAACATATTAAAGAAGAACCAGCTAATGATATTCAAGTTACAAATGATCAAGTGATGCCACAAGAAGTAACATTACGAAGGTCTATAAGGCAAAGAAGACTAACTATTTCAAGTGACTATGAAGTTTACTCACTTGAACATGAATGTGACTTAAGCATTGATCAGGATCTAGTCTCGTTCAAACAAGCTATAAAATATAACAATTTTGAAAAGTGGTTCAATGCTATAAAAGAAGAGTTTAAATCAATGGATGATAGCAATGTATGGGAATTAGTTAAGTTGCCAGAAGGTGCAAAGCAAGTAGGTTGTAAATGGATCTTTAATACCAAACGTGACTCATAAGGCAACATTGAAAGGTATAAAGCCAAAATTATTACCAAAGTTTACACTCAAAAGGATGGCATTGACTATAAAGAGACCTTCTCTCCAGTTTCGAAGAAGGACTCTTTAAGAATTGTTATCGCCCTGGTAGCTTATTATGATTTAAAACTTCACCAAATGGATGTAAAGATTGCTTTTCTAAATGGTGACTTGGAAGAAGAAGTTTATATGGATCAACCGGAAGGTTTCGTAACCACAGGAAAGGAACGATTAGTGTGTAAATTAAAGAAATCAATGTATGGACTAAAACAAGCTTCTCGACAATGATATCTTAAGTTTAATGATATCATTACATTTTATGATTTTGTAGAAAGCACCGTTGATTGGTGTATATATATGAAGGTTAGTGGGAGTAAGTTCATTATATTAGTCCAATATGTTGATGATATCCTTCTTGCTACTAATAATATAGTTTTGTTACATGATGTAAAGAATTTTTTCTCTAATAATTTTAAAATGAAAGATATGGGCGAGGCATCCTATGTGATAGGAATTCAATTTTTTCAAGATAGATCACAAGGATTATTCAGATTGTCTCATAGGATATATCGAGAAAGTATTAGAAATATTTAAAATGAAAAGTGCTCCGCATATATAGTTTTAATTCAGAAAGGAGACAAATTTAGTCAAATGCAATGTCTACAAAACGATTTAGAATGTAAGGAAATAGAGTCTATTCCTTATGCGTTAGTAGTTGGGAGCTTAATGTATGCTCAAATATGCACTCGACTAGATATCAGTTTTACTGTTAGAATGTTAGGCCGATATCAAAGTAATCCTGGAATGGACTACTGGAAAGCTGTAAAGAAAGTTCTTAGATATTTATAAGGCAAAAAGGACTATATGCTCACATATATAAAATTAACCCATCTCGAAGTGATAGGTTACTCAGATTTATACTATGTCAATTGTGTAGACTCACAGAAATCTACAGTCAGTTATATGCTCCTATTAGCTGGAGGAACAGTTTCATGAAAAAGTGAAAAGCAGTTTGTCATTGCTACTTCCACTATAGAAGCTAAATTTGTGGCATGCTTTGAGGCCACGGTTCATATATTATGGTTGTAGAACTTTACCATAAGTTTTGGCATTGTCGATGGTATTAATAGATCATTAAGAATTTATTGTGATAATTCTGTAGCCATTTCTTCTCCAAGAATGACAAGTATTCAAAGGGTGTGAAACACATAGATTTGAAGTATTTGTCTATGAAAGAAGAAGTGCAAAAATATAAAGTGTCAATTAAGCATATTGGTACTGATCTAATGATAGCGAATTTGTTAACTAAATACTTACCACCTAAAACATTTATTACCCATGTTGAACGAATGGGCATTATAGATAAGTCCTTATTAGCATAATGTTCCGGCATGTATACATACATATAATTGTTTTGCTCAAATTGTGATGACATTTGTGAATTCAATTACAGTCATATTTTTGCTCACTTACCTGTTATCCATATTATGTTATATACAATAATTATTTATGTGAGATAAAAATTACATAATTATCCACTTAAAGTTGTATGAGTTGAGTTGATTATGTGATACATGGAAGGAATCATGTTGTATAATTTATGACCACCATGATTCCATCATCTTAATTCAATTAAGGATGACTTGATCGATTCCATGTCTTGTGTGCACTTAAGGTTTTATTGTTGAATCACCAAGTCGTAACGTAGACCAAATGGGAGATTGTTAGATTATTTAATGGCCCATGTCACTTATAGATTTGAGTCCAATGAAAAGAGTCTAAGATAATAGTTATTGCGTATTAAAGAATTGATCTTAAATGGGTCCAAGGCTCTTTCCCTGTCTCTTTAAAAAAAACACCAAATCCATTCAAGATAGAAGAGATAAGCATAAGCCTATCAAAAACCCAACAACGTGAGGTTCTTTGAGACATTTTTTAGGATATAAAAAGACAACTACGGGGAGGAGAAAATAACAAGTAGGCATTCACACGAAGAAGAGAGTTTCTAAGAGGTTTGACTTGAAGCAAGGATTCGTTCCAAGGAGTGATTGAGGATGATATGAACTAATTCCCACATGTTTTGAGCTAGTTCAAGGTTAGTAAAGGAATTTTCAAACTTTGAAAGGGTTAGTTTGGGGTTTAAAATTGAAGCACATCCTAACTTTATACATCTGCACCATCCTTATCATGTATGTAAATTCCACAAAGTCTTATATGGTCTTCAACAAGTCTCTCGAATTTGGTTTCATCGCTTAAATCGTAAGCTTCTTGACCTTAAGTTTATTTCTTACAAATTTGATACCTCTCTCTTATTCACAAAACCTCATCTCACACCACCTTTCTTTTAGTTTGTGTGGATAATATCTTGGTCATAGGTTCTTCACCTTCTTAGTCATGATTTCAACTCCTTTTTCTCTAATAAGGACTTAGGTCTCATCCATCATTTTCTTGGAATCAAAGTCAAACCTACTTCCTATGGTCTCCTCCTTACTCAATCACAGTACGCTTAGAACCTTTTCCCCTACACAGATCTTGACAAATCCAAACCTACACCTATACTTATCATTCCCACTCTCCATTTTCTAAAAATCATGGCACTTTGCTTCTTGATCCTATTAAATACCATAGCATTGTTAGTGCTCTCCAATACCTTTATCTCATTTGCATTGATATTTGGTTTGTTGTCAACAAAGTTTCTCAATTTCTTATAGTACCCTACAACCTCTTATAGCATTAATTTCACTAGGTCCACCTCACTTTCTTTATAGTCCTACTATAATGCCAACTAAGCAGGTTGTTATGATGATCATCTCTCTATATTAGGCTATTGTATATATCCTAGTTGTACTCTCATTTCCTAGGGCTTTAAGAAATAACTTATAGTTGCTCGATCTAACTTTGAAGTTGAACATAAAAGTATTCAAGGAAGAATAACCCAATGGAAACTAGAATTAAATCAATATAATTTTCAAATTAAATATATAAAATCTTCCATAAATAGTCTTGCAGATATTCTTGCTCGAGAATGGAAGTAGCAATCACCAATCTCAAGGAATCACTCACCAAAAAAGAAGCAAAATTATTAAATCTACAACAACAAATCAACACTATTACCAAAGAAATTAACCAATTAAAAGCAACCATCACTCTCCTTGAGAAACAAATTACTGAAAACTCACCAACCATTCAACTAATTACCCCACAACAAATAACTCAATCCAAACCACTTAACCTAGTCATATTAAGCTCTTAGCGGAATCTTTTCTTTTTGGAGAACTAGGATTGTCTCACCTTATTCCTACCCTATGTTGTGATAATCTTCATGCTAACTGTCTTGCTTTGGGCCTAATATTTAATGCTCACACCAAGTACATTAAGATTGATATGCACTTTGTTTAAGATTTGGTTGCCTGCAAAGTGCTCCAAATTTGATATATTTCTTCTTCAGATTAGATTGCTGGTATCATAAATAAAGCTTTAGCCTCTTTAACTTTTCATTAAGCTCAAAGTCTCATTTGGTCATATGCTTAAAGGGGTTGATAACACATATCTGATCTAATATGATACCAACCATCAATATTATTATGTTCTTATCAATTATAATCACAAAATAAAATCTTTCAGTTATAATTTCCCTTTCATACCTAACATGTACATTACATAATTGTATATTAAGGACCATGTACTTTATAATTTAATCAATGAAATAATATTACACTTCACTATCCTTAAAGACACTATCATAAGTATATAAGTAATATGGTTTCTTTAGTTGAGCATAATAAATTTATTCGCAGGAAAATCTCACACCTTAAAAATTGTCTCAAAGATGATAAACTTATTTGTGTTTTGTAAGTATCCATATTGTTAGGAGTTTGGAAAATATAAATTCAAATGATTCTTAACATATACGTACGTATTGCAAAATAATGTAACTCAAGCCTGTACGTTTTTTTAACATAAATTTCATCTCAAAATTCATTCATTTGCATGTCTACAATATATTGTATAAAATATTATAACCAAATTATGTATGTTTCTTTTATTTATGAATTTGGAAATAAAATAACTAGTAGTCATTGATACTATTTATAAATATTTTATAGTGATATTGTAAAATTGAAATTTAAAATTTTATTTTAAAAAGAGATATAAATATTATGTGATCTATTTAAAATAACTTAAATATAAATTTTCTATAAGGAAATTTATCTTTACAAATAAACTTTTGCTCCTTTGTATATCTAAATTTATAAGACTACATTATATTTAATTTTTATATATGTTCTTACTTGCTTTATTTTTCTATATATTTATACAGCTAGATTTCTTTTATATGAGAATATTGATTAAATATTTTAAATTATTTTATTATAAATAAAAGCTACTAAGTAAGATAATATTTTTTTATAGTTTTGAATTCGTATTACTTTTAATGATCAATTTATAAGGAAACATGAAGATATAATTAAACTTTCTAGTTTGAATGTGTCAAGATAGAGCTTCAAAAGTTCAACGTATTTTCTAGTTTTTGAAACATGAGTTTTAAATTATTATATTTTAAAGGAGAAATTATTGAAAATATGAATTATGTGAATTATTTAATAAGATTAAGAAGATTAGTTAAGGATTTGATGAATTCAGATATATTTTAAAGGAGAAATTATTGTCGAATGATATGCATTTAGAAAGAATTTTGCTTAATGATCTTATTTTGATGTATGTAAGAGTTTTTATAGTGACTTTTAAATGACTATTTTGAATTCCATCAACTGGTAATTAATGTGGTGGCGTACGCAGGGCAAATACATTGTGGTTTTTGGATCTAGTCATTAGAAAAACAAAAAAAGTGGTCATATTCAATATTTCAATTATATGTTGTATAGCTTGATATGAGAAATATAAATTAACGGTGGATTTTTGGGATGGAATATCAAATACATTGCTTGATTTTGATGCTGATGAAATATCAAATATATTGAACGGTTCAGAGGCGGCGTTATTATACTGTGAATTCAACGTTTAAGTGTATCAATCAACGTTTGATTGATGGGAGGAATCACGTTCTGCGATTCTTTTAAGAGTAGAGAGATGGACGTTGGTACTAATAAAATGGCATTGGCATGAGATTCACATTCTTCTCGACAGCAATTGCCATTTGCTTTAACATGCCAAACTATAGAAAGTGGAATTGGAATTTGAATGTCTCACGCGTAATGTAGGAGGTAATTATTACAGATAGAAGTGGCTTGAGCTTGTTGTCCTATCATTCAGAACTGGATGCATCTGAAGCATTCCAGGATGTGAAGCAAAATTCTCTCAGAACCTGATAAAAGTTATTATTCCTACGCCTTCTCTTCTTCAGCTCGCAAAAAAATTCCTTTCAGCTCAGTTGGACCACAAGAACTGATGCCAGGAACTAATTATACCACAACCTTGTTGTAAAAGCAGTAGTTTCACTCACGTTAAAACCTCAAAATTCTACATTTGAGCAAACTGAAACATGTTTGGCTGCTATCTAACTTGGAGAGGGAGAGAGAGGGAGATGAGAGACAGAAAGATCATGGTTAAATAATAATCTTATTTGGTTCTAAACGTTTCGCTTTTGTGTCCAGCTTCGCAGCATCGATCTTACAAGGGACTCTCGGCTGAAATCTTCACATCATGAACTCCATAGTTGCCATTTCCGTAACCAGGCACTGATTTAGTATTGTCTTTGATTGGCAACTCCTGCAGACCATCTTTTTCATCTGTCAATTCTGCCTTAGTCGACTTCGGAGGGTCCTTGCTTTTACCCCATACCACAGTGTAGAGGCCAAAAACTATGAGAATGGCTCCAATTATGCTGCACAGAAACATATCCAGTTTCAAACATTCAATAAGCTTATGAATAATTACAAAAGTAATAAGTGTAGTTTCAAACTAGATATTGATGGTCTCTGACTCTGATTAACCGTTAACACCAATCCGAACAAGTATACATAAGCTAAACAAGTACCTCCCGAGGTGGGCTTGCTCGGCCAGAATGATAGATCCAAGAGCTGCAGTTATGATCATGCATAAAGGGCTAAAAGATGTAACGAACACAGGCCCTCGTTCCTTAATCACCACACCTTGCACATAATAAGCAATTCCAGAGCAAACAACTCCCTGAACCACGCAAAAAAAAAAAAGAAAAAAGAAAAAGGAAAAAAAGAGGCTAATTTTCATTCAACACAACACATGAATCTACTGATACCTAGCTACTGACAAATAGTACGTAGTACTCACGGAGTAAGCAGCAGCAAGAAGCCTAGAGTCGAAGCCAACTTTCCAAGCATTCATGTCACGTTCCATGACAAGTGCCACTGCTGCATTTTCGACCAATCCCATCAGACATATCAAAGCTGTGAGTGAGAGCTCTGCTGGGTATATCTTCAATGTCATTGTCTGGAAAAGAGATGAGCAAAATTTTCAATTCTGTCAAAGAAAAAATAACCTGTAGGCTAGGGGATAGAGTGGGTTTGGTTGGTCACCTGTAAAATGAAAAAACATGCCCAGCCACAGACACTGCCAAGGAGCAACAGAGTGCCCATGGCCCAATGTTGATCGGTGGATGCATCGGTGGTTCCATGGTGGATTGCAGAGTGTGTTTTTATGAAATTGATGATCGGACCTTTGTACAAAGTCATCACCATGGCTCCTGATACTGTGATCACTGTACCAACAACCTTTGCCACACTATGCAGCTTTTTCAAATTCACTGTCTCTAGCCTGCAATAATTCATAACATCACTTAAAGCAAAGATCGCGTTAAATTAAAACATCTACATGTAACGTTATCAATTTACATCACTAACCTTGTTGTGTCTTGTACAATATCCTTAGCGTATACTTACTAATTTTTTTGGCAGAGGGGTTGAAAACGGAAATGATTACAGTCTACTGATGATACTTTTTTCTATAAAAAAAAACTAGAGACTCGAACCTGAATTATTCAACTTTTATGTGAATGCCTTTAAAATAAGCTAATTGGGAAAAAAAATAATGCTAGAAATACAGTGAACGCTAAATATGGTGGCCTAAAAGTTGGCGAGATCTTTTGTCTAATATTATGATGTTTTATTGTGTTCAATGAATCTTAGCCATTTATTTATGTGAGTTTAATGTAGGTCTCGCGTGAACTCCGCATAGGTCCCACAAAATAAATAGCTAAAATTTCATGAGACAAAATAAGACAGAGTAATATTAGACAGAAAATCTTTTACCCTCTATCCACGTAAATTTGTGAAGAGTTGACTGATAATCCGAAAATTTGACCTGAAAATAAGTGCCAGTATAAAGGTTACGGCTGGAAGAATATTCACTGTCGCAGATGCAAATGTTGCTGATGTGTACTTCATTCCCACATAGTAGAAATTCTGATCGAGCACTGGCCTGTTTTTCAACAAATACATATTAGTTTAACTCCACCAATCTCATCTGCTCCACTGTATGCAATGCTTTTCAAGAAATAAATTATAAGATCCAATCTCCATGGATACTATATATTTATTCTGTTATTACAAACTCCACATGCATCATTCGTAAATATATTCTTGGTTTGCCCTTTGGTTAGTTGGACGAAAAATCCACGGCTTAGTGGAGTCTTAATCTCAAACTAAATAGTTTGGATTATTTAAATGTATATATGTTAATTTCAAAAGAAAAAGAGTTCAGCCCAGTTAAGAAAAACCTGCAAAGAATGCACCTAAAACAGACAGAAGCGCTATGTGAACTAGGGAGATGCATGCTGTCATGTGTAGGACGAGAGGTGGTAAGAGCATTTACTCGAGAAAGGCAAGCACGAATATTCTGAGGAAGACTGGCAGCGTCAACTTTGGCCTTGTTTTCCTGTCAAGAAAAACAGAGAAACAAAAGGACGATGAAAAACATTTTCACTTTGTCATGATTAGAGAAAGAAAAGGATATGTTTTTCAAAGACCTTTCAAGAACAAGAGCAAAAGGTGCGATGACAACTGTGGCAGCCACATGGCGGTACACTGATAGGACATAGTGACTCATTCCACCCTTCAAAGAAACCATGGTGATGATGTACAATCCCGCATATCCAAATTGAAGGCAGACAATACCCAAGTATGGTTTTATTTTGTTTATGCGTAGGCACAACACAATGCCACATAGCTTTTGCTCTTCCCCCATCTCTCTAATCTCTGTGTGTAGTAGTAGTACACACGAACTTAGTTGCCAAATCTCTATGTGGCTTGCCAAGGCTAAGATGAGCAAACCTCTTCTTATAGGGCAGAAAAAGAAAGAAAGGATTAATTTCTCTGTACCTCTGTAGAATTCGTGCACTTACTGTCACTGCATTTTCAAGATTCCTATATTCCTTTACCTAAGCAAACCCCTATATATAGAATCCTCTCACTTTGATGTAATATAGAATCCAGATAAAATAAATAAATAGAAAAGGAAAAAGGAGCTAAAAAGAAATGGAGAGATACAGACGAGTTACTGTGTACCTTAACTTTCCCTTTTCCTTTGATCTTCAATATGAGAAGTGGGGATTTGACTCATTGACCACCAAATTAGATTAAGGGTTAGTGCTTCAGGATGATGCATGCAAAGGTTTTTGTGGTGTATGCGACGAATCGGGTGCTTCCAGTCACTAGATAATATTCATTAAAGACATGACAGATTGAACCTAACATCCCTCGGTCATCAAAATGTTGACTTTGTTCGTAGTAAAAGCTTATGGAGATGACATTGGTAGGTGCAATGTTTATGTAGGTTATTTACTAAGAGTCCAGATTTTCTGTCCAGTTTTATGATATCTTATTGTGTCCAGTAAATCTCAACCATTTATTTATATGGATCCTACGTGAGTCCCGCATAAATAAACGTGAGACCCGCAGAAATAAATGGTTGAGATTCATTGGATACAATAAGACACCATAAAATTAGACAAAAGATCTTGTCTCATTTACTAATAGCAGTTATACTAGTTAGTTTCCAAGTCAGTTTAAGAAACATTTTATATTTTGTGTAAAATCTTGTTACAACTCGACCATTATTCTTATAAATAAATGCAATTAAATATAAATACTTTTCCTATACGTATGTTTATAAATGTTTTGAACCATCTATAAATATTCGGGCATTGACAGTGACAAGCCTATTTGTCACATTAATTTATTAGTTAGTTGTTGCTAACATGGTTTCCTGCTTCTCTCATCATGATCGTTTTCTTTGTATCTCAAATGAATGTTTGAGAAGTATTCATATGCCGATTCTGATGCATTGCCCTCATATTATCTATCAAATGAACGTTTGAGAAGTATTCATATGCCGATTCTGATGCATTGCCCTCATATTATCTATCTTTGCTTTCGTATGTGCACGTATCAAAATTTGAAGCATCACCTGGCTTCATTTCAACCATATATTGATTCGTTAAGGCAGATGCTCTCATTGTTCTATAATTTACTTTTTGTTGGAAGGTATCTCTGTATATGTTTTTTTAGTGCATGCGATGTGACATATTTAAAAAAGGGACGGTCAGACTCGAAATCTCTCCAAGTCCTCCTCATTAAGAAATTGTTATGAGCAATTACAAAAACACTAATGATATTCGTTAGAGCTTTAGTAATAAGCAACCAAATAGGAGTTGGAGGAAGGATATCGAACAGTTCCATAATAGCAATTTTTATACGTCCAAAGAATTAAAGTTGGTGCTTTCGTATTGGGATTCCAACGAGAGAACAGGCAGGTGAGTTTATATCCTCTGTTTAATTTTACAGTGTCTTATTCTGTCTTATAAATTTCAGCTATTATGCTCTTACCGTAATTATATGATATGAAAGCTATCCTTTTTATTATTATTATTTCAAGAGACTCAAACTTGCCAGAGGACAATATGTCAATTAACATAAGCTTCACATTAATCCAGCATGACAAAAATGTGAAACCAACCATTATTATAAATCAAGGAATATTCAAGTTAAGATCGTCGATTTCTTTGATATATATATTCCCCGGCCCTCTCATGTAAGCTTTATGCTTATTCTTCCAATTAAGCATATATGTGACACTCCCACTCCCATCAGAATCAGGGTTGACATGATGCTTATCGCTGTACAATATCTATTTGGTCCATCAAATGAACGCAAATGGGATTATTATTCCCAGAACCCCAATTTCTTCTTCCCAACCTTATTCTTCAATCTGCACTTATACGACAAATAGAGACAGAAAAACAAATTATATCTTTTCATTGGAATATAATTTAATTAGCCATCTTAGTTCAAAAACTTATAATTTATTACCCAGAGCCTGAGTCTTAAATCTAAAGCGTTCATATAGCTCATTACTCCCCACGAGTAATCTAGAGTCGTAGCGATGAACGATTCAGGTCACCGTGGAACTGGGCACGTGTAAATTGTTAAGACGTTCATTTGTTATACGTATTCACTGAAGCGGAATAACTTAAGATAGTGATTGCAGCACATCAATGTTCTTTTGCCAGTGTGATCTTCGTATTATATTATTCATTCACAAAGAAGACAAGGACTTAAAACTTAAAAGAATAAAATCCCAAATAGGCCCACATTTAATAAATGAAAATGCCAAGTTTAAATTACCACGTGAGTTTGATTAAAATGGGTGACTTTTTTTAACTAATTCAACTGAATGATCAGACCACGAAAGTATAGTTGTAGGCTTTTGGTAATTGTTTTTTATTTTACTTTATTAATTCTATTTCAACTGAATTCTATTTAATTCCTTTACCTCGACTCTCTAATTTTTTTTTATAAAAAACATTGATGTTTAGTTCAACACCACCTATCTTATTCACGAGTTGATAATTGCACTTTTTGAGGCAAGACAGTGCTGTCCCGCAACCAACGATCAGCTGCACAGGCATTTACCGATACGAAAATTATAGAGGACAACCAAAGTAAAGGCCTTTGATTTTGATATTGGCCAAATTTTGGAATACATGTCTAGTCATTTTTGACCATTGTCAGTTCTGGGGTGACTAACTTGGCGCCATTATGAGTTGCAGTAATTGGTAGCTCTGCACGGTATCAATTGTGGACACTACTGGACTAGTGGAAGAATAGTTCTTGCTTTTGCCACACGCGACAGAGTACAGGCAGATTGCGATAATAATAGCTCCGTTGACACTGAGGTTTAATCACAAGTGACATAATTCTTTCTAATCATAAGCCAAACCTGACATTAAACAACTAGGTTTATGCCTAAAT
This sequence comes from Erythroxylum panamense, assembly GCA_027123425.1. Classification (NCBI taxonomy): domain Eukaryota; kingdom Viridiplantae; phylum Streptophyta; class Magnoliopsida; order Malpighiales; family Erythroxylaceae; genus Erythroxylum; species Erythroxylum panamense. The sequence goes on along the minus strand of JAOTIZ010000006.1, from coordinate 11,400,659 downwards.
TCGAGATGAGATCCTCTATTCTCCTTAATCAATTCCTACTCTGTGCCATCTTCTTTCATCTAAAAATTTCTCTTGAAAGTGAAATTTGTTGATGAGAGGAGATGACATAGAGTATAAATTGATTAAGGAATAGATGATCTCTTCCGCTTAAACTCAGTTCGTAGTCCTATCCTACGATAGAAGAAGGATATTTGAATGAATGTTGAAGAAATATCAGATAAGAACAGAGAAAAGATGGACATTGCACAGTCATACATGTACATCAATACAACGGTTTTCTAATATCCTACGAGTCAATCATTGGTTGTACTGCATAACAAACTTCTCAACGTTTCTTTATCTTTTTACATTCAAATATCCCACCTTCGCTAACTCTCTACCCCATTACATAATCTTTAATCCAAACTGGATTCTTGGGTTGCCTGACCCTTAGGCC
>JAOTIZ010000006.1:11370914-11384524 GCA_027123425.1 Erythroxylum panamense | reverse complement strand
GGTATTTTCGATTATACATCATGTTGTTGTATGGTTTTTCCGCAGTGTATTGTGAATACTCAGACCGTACGCGATCCTATATTGATGTGTGCATTATGAGTTGTTTTTTAGAGCTTTAATAGTGGGTTTTTATGTTTACATGGATCTATGAATATGATCATATTTTAGTGTCTATTAACTAGTGCCAAATTGAGGCAGATACCTATACATTATTAAGTTGGATAATGCAATATTAAATTCGGTAAAGATACCAATCTATTTGTTAGGATAAACGAGTTGGTCTTGGAGATTGACAATTATAAGTCTATTATTCAAGGAGAATTAATCAACACCTATCCTATGTAAGTATGAGGCCTTAATTGATTGTTTGACACCTATATTTATTACATTTTATATTATGTGTTTTATGAAGGAATAATTGGCTATGTATGCATTATATATTGTATTCCTTGATAGGTTATCAAAGGCTATATAAAGCCATATTGGCACATGTGGTATATTATTTTTTCATAATAGTTATGAACTATATATTTATCTTATAATATTTTTTCCTAATTAAGGTATACTGAATTTTTTAGTTATGATATTAAGTGAATAACTCGAGGGGGGTGGTAAGTGCTTTGTTTTTACTACTAAAGTTCTATCTATTACAAATTAACTACTCACTAATTAAGGCAAGTGCATTTATCTTTGATGAGTAATATAATGGTGAATCAGTTTGATCATATAAGAAAGTTATATAAATCTAGCAAACTCCTCTATAACTAACTAATCTAAAGAATTAAGAAAGAAATGTTCTCGATAGAATTCGGTCATAAAATATTAAATAAAAATTAAATAAACAAATAACTAAGAGAATAAAAACATAGCAATTAGATCGTTGCTTTTACTTTTATTTTTGTGATTTTTAGTTTTTATTTTTTGTTTTCAGTTTCAGTTTTTCTTTCAAATAAAAACAAAAACTTGTTGGTTGTTGATGTCAATGTTAATAATAACAAATTAGATAAAGCTCAAATATAAATTATTTTAGTTAATTAACTTTTTTAATATCTTATATAATATTTGTAAATAAATTATAAATAAAAATATTTAATTTTGTTATAACAAATAATTTAAATTTTAAATTTTGTTTATAAATCAATATTTATTTTGAATATATTTTAGTTATTAAATCAAAATTTTATTTGAAATTTATATATTTTACTATATTTTAAATTTAATTATATTTATTAATGGTTATTAAATTTATTTCATTTAATTATAAAAATTAAATAAATTAAATTATTGAAAATTTTAATTAATTAATTATAAAATAAAATAAAATAAAATTATTCACAATTCTTATTAATGATTAATATATTAAATAATTAAATAATATATTTAGTTGATGGTAAATCATATTATAAAAAACAAAAACAAAACAATTTTTATGGCCTTCAAAAATTCTGAAAATTGGAAGAAACCAAAACCAAAAACTCAAACAAACATTTTTTAACTAAATTTGAATAAAAGCATAAAATAAAAAACATAACTGGAAGCAAACAATCCCTAAATAAATAAATCAACTATAATTAATACTTAAATAAATACTTTCCCTGGTATCATCTTTGATGTTATGATTCAATCAACTTAGGGGGTGTTTATCATTTATATTGATGTAACTTCCTAAAAATATAAAATTGCACTCTTTCAAGCTATAACTATCTATCCTTAATTTGGCTAACCTATATCTATACCAAATTAACAAGTTGAAGAACACATTACTTTATGTGAAATTCTATAAAATGTTTTACCCTAAAAATATAGAGATCATGAATGTCTATCTTTAGCACCCCGTTCAATCCCTAATTTGTAGTTCATAGTCTACTCTTAGGCAAGTTTTCTCAAATTGTTCATAAGTTAATTAAGATCAAATCTAATCGCTGGCATTAAACAAATATGCATTAATAGCAATTAAGTATATTTAGTAGATATAGATCCTAGGTTATATATAAAACTAAACCAATCCATACAAAGACAATAACTAAAGCAATCCGTACGAAGACAATAACTAGATTTTTTCTTATCTAAGCATATGAAAACTTAATTATAAACCATGATTAAACTAACAAAAACAGTAAAAATAAGACATCATGATAGAAGGAACTCTAGATTAAAATCTTGTACTTAAATAGTTTAGTTTGTTATGATGATCTCCAATCTTGTTTATATGATCGAAGCAATTTCAAAATTGAACTTACATTGTATACCTTCTAAAGACTAACCTTAAATTTTCATAATAAAGAGAATAATGACTTCTGAAGTCTCCAAAAGATTTATTCGAATTAGGATTGTTTAAAGACACGATTTGGGACACAGTCATTTTCTAGATCATAGATACTTCTGCTTCTTCTAGGGTTTAGGACAAAAGTTTTAACATACTTGTGTCTTAGATCGTGGATCTTCTAGTAAATTTTTTGGGCATGGAAAAAAACTGAGACATGATTGTGTCTGATTCCATACCACTCTTTATAAATTCTATATTTTATATGGTCTCACTTCAAATCATATTCTAAGTCATATATTTATCTCCATGTGATCTTTGGTAGATGAACATTTGACTATTATTATACACTCATATTTGATGTATTTTTATTAATATTGTATAGTTTTGTTATATTGTTGGTATTTAATTTTCTCCAAGTGCATTTATAGGTTATAATTGCCTTTATGGACCAAAAGAAGAAAAATTCAGGTGAAATTATGACATAAAACGAACATTTGAAGCAATTTTGAGATACACAATTATGTATGTAGATGTGTAATTCTCTTAAAATGTGTTAAGTGTTTTAGAGATATACGATCACCTACATGGTAGTGTAAGTGATCATATATGTCTTTGAAATCCTAGAATTCACTATTAAAGGACATGAATGGAGGCAAACACAGGGATCTAACTTTTAGGGTAGATTCTAGACTTGAAGAACATATAGAATAGACCATTTTGATCAAGGAACATGGAGAACATGAAGAATTCATCAAGATAGATAATAGATTACAACATCAAACCTCAAACTTGCAAGAACATTCAATAGAAGAGAAAGAGAGATTTAGATTTATGATTCCTTTATTTTCTATCTTTTTCTTACTATTTATCTTTGATTTTTTTTTCTATTATGTGTAACTAAATGCTTTTTAGTGTCTAGGTATTATGAACCCTAGTGAGGATAACAATATGTCTTGATTCTTTTATTAAATGTAATTATTTTGATTGATCTATTGTAATTCAGTTATTAGTTTTATACATTTTCTAATATACCCAAAATATTACTGCATGATTTGATTTCATATCATTGAGATTGAGAAATCATATGTATGAATAGATCTATCATAATTCAAAGGATTTGATTGCAAACGTAGGGATATGTTGACATAAATCCTCTAGATTAGAGTCAAACTTAATAATAGAATTCATATAATGTAATCCTAGGAACTTTAACTAGAAAGATTCCAGTTAATCACCCTATGGACTAGATATTAAAAGTCTTGAGAGAGTTATTAACGTATAGGAATTTTCAAAATCTAATAGTCAATAAAATAAGTGTATGATTAAATTTTAATTATTTAATTGTTTATTGGGGGATTCATCACCTAGACACTAATCTTTGATTTTGAGTTTTCTAAGTGATTTCCTTTGTTCTTCGTTCATTATTGTTTCCTATTCTAGTTTAATTTTTTAAGTTTAATTTTCTTTGTTAATCCTAAAATCCAATTCGTAGGCTAGATAATAAGAGAAAGGTAATTACTAGTAATCACTGTCTTTGTAGGATCGACCCATACTTATCTATGCTAGCTACAGCTACGTTGTGCATTTGTGATAAATCAAATACTGATAACATAAAAATTACCAATCAATTTTTTGACACCGTTGTTAGGTAAGGTAATATTAGGAACACCTAGATTTTATTACTCTAGCCATTATTTTTTGTATTTATTTTATTTTTGGCTTATTCATTTAATTATATTTTGAACTTCTTTACGTTAACTATGAGTTTGTGAGACATGATATCTCATCACAATATGCAACACTTCCATAGACGAGAGAGAGGTTTCCTTGTATGTTTTCAAAGGTTCAATCAATATTCATGCAATGTTGCGACATTCGTAGGAGTAATCATTATAATAATGAATGTCAAAATTTGACCTATAGTGACCGAGCATGTACAACCGACCTCAAGGTGATCCATCCAAGAATAGTTATAATTAAGAGTAGAACAACTCTTACGCTTATAGACGAAATGAATACACTCTAGCTGAATATTTACAACACCAAGCACCTTAAGTTAAGGAGTCACTTTGGAAGAAATGATGCCTAATTTTATTAGTGAATTAAACATGAGGCATTAGAGAGCAGAGGCTTGTATACATAACATTGTGAATTGGGTTAACTAGATGGAAAAGATATTATCTGACGAAATGTAAAGGAGTTTGCCTAGTACAATTGAAATATATCCTAAAGAACATGGAATGGCAACCACACTTAGGCCTGAAAAAGAGCTTCTGGAAGAAGAAGAAGAAAGTATTGCATATAAAATAATGGAACTCCTTACAAAATAAAAGCTAGTCGACGAGAGCTTAAAGAAATATTTGCTTCACCTGAATATCTTGAGCATAACATAGAATACTATTTGAGCTTATTAACACAACAGAGTGAAGAAAAGACAAAGGTTTGCTTTATACATGAAGTGGCATTCTAAGAAGATAAGGAGGTAACTACTACTGTTGTAGAAAAGGGCGAAGAGATAAATGAAGAAAATAAAGAAGAAGTATCCTTCCAAGATGAGGAGGTAACTACTACTGTTGTACAGAAGGACGAAGAGATAAATGAAGAAAATAAAGAAGAAGGATCCTTCCAAGAAGAGGAAGTAGACAAAGGAAGGAGATAATTGAAGAAGACGAGCCAAAAGCCTTTGTCCAGGAAGAGAAAGAAGAAAAGTGGGCAAAAGTAGATGAGGAAGAATTGGTGAAGGAACCAAATAATAAAACTACTAATGAAGCATTTGTAACCACCTTGTATGTAGGGTTCCCACTTCCTCCAAGACAAACTATTTGAGCCAATTGAAGATTCAAGGAGTTTTGCTATCCCTAATTTTATTAATAGTTTGTCATTGAAAAGGGCATTAGTATAGTACATTACTATTATTAATCTAATAAATTATGCCCTTATTACTATCTTACAATAGGTACCTTACTTACAGGCTACAAAACCCATGTGAAGAAATTGGTGGAAGCAAGCCATTAATCATAAACCTAGGATGAGGGTAAAAATGTAGGGTAAATTAAGCTAACAATGTTAAAATCAACATTAAGCATCTTAACAAGATCGTGCATAATTATGGTGTTAGGTTATGCATGTAAATGTTACTAACTTTAAAAGTGAAAATTTTTTAAGTTTTGTTCATATATTATTAAAGTTGCACACATTACAAATAGTTACATGCTATCAATACATGTTGATGTAGACTTACACGTTTTGATACACATATGTGTAACTAACCATGTAAGTCCCCAAAAAGGTTGAAATTTTATGACTTACACGATCAATTGGAGATTTTTAAGAAGGATTGTGGACTTACACGGCTAGTTATATGGGCTTCAAAATCCCTAACTCTTCCATCTTCTCACACTTTTCTCTCTAGTTACTCACTCCCATCGTCGCCTCTCATTCTACCACCTCAATCCTTACATTTTTCTACCGAATTAACAACACCCAAGAAAGTTTTCTTGTGTTTTTCACTTATTTATGCATGATTTCTTGGATGGCTTCCATTATTTGCAAATTTTTCATTCAAAAACATTAATTTTATGATTTAGGGATCCTGGGAGAATTTGTGTGATTTTATGCTCAATTGTGGTTTAATAGTTTAATTTAATCCATACCTAATTGATTTAGTTATTCAATTTGATTAGTTACATGTGAATTAAGTCAAAATTTTAACTTGAATTACGGAATTGAGCAATTTTGCAAACTAATTGTTAAATTGTGATATTTTTTGAAAATTTCTGATTAATTAGTTGTTTTATTAGTTAATTGAACTTATGTTTCTGTTTAATTGCATTCCAATTTTGATTTTTGTATGCATTTAGTGTTTAGTTTCATCAATTTTGTGTAATTTCTAAATTAGGGGTTTCAATATCAATTTTAGGGTTAAATTTATAATTTGACAATTATGATAGTTTTAATTATTGACCGAAAAATTGTAATTTTGATTTTGTGATCGATTAAGTTGTTAGTTTAATTTATATTTATTTTATTTTATTTTATTTTATTTTATATGTCTTTTTATATCTGGGATAATTTATTTTTTATTTTTATGTGCTTTAATTTTCGTTGTTATTATGTTCACTAAATTGTGGGGAAAAGAGTAGTTACGTAATTAATCTATAATTTCTCACTTATTTTAATTTTTAGGCATAATGATAAGACTACGGTGAGAAAAGGAGATCCCAAGGAAGCAACAACGAGGAGAAGGTTCCTCAACCACAACCTAACCCCTAGAGCAGTCGTAAGTGTTATTGTTTACTGTCGGGGCCTATGAGGAACAATACCAGTGGCTTAAGCATAAAAAGTTTGTTACTAGTTGATTCATCGACAGGGAAGTGTTGGAGCAAGTTGGTTTAGCCTAGCAAGTTTGAGACCTCCTTAACGTTGGCGTGTGGTTCTGACTCTTCGAGTCCATGCAGCCATCTTATTGGAGGCTACATTTGGGATTGTCCTTATATGATCCAGTTCTGGATCATGGAAGATGTGTTCGGAATGAACTATTCAGAATTTTCCACCAAAATGGGCATTTACAATCAGGAGTTCCTGTGGATGTTAGATTATATTGAACTATGGACAAACTTGTTATATGGATTGTCTCCTCAACACTTTTAGCATATGATCAGCACGGAAGAAGATTATAGCCCAATTAAATCCAAGGCATTTGCACTGCAACATCCCATACTTATGTATATTCATGGGATTTTGACTCACTCGCTAAATGGTTAGGATGACAGTTAGGGAGTCATTAGGGATCTAGACATGTTTTACTTATAATGTATGTGTAACATCTCGTCCCCATATCAAGGGTTGGAACCCAAGATTTCTATAATAGAGAAAATAGCAATGAGAGAGTTAGAAAAAAATTTTCTTTTCATGCTCAGTAAAATGTCAGCATACATGCATGTAGATTTGAACTTTTGCACACATGAAAATAATTGTATATGCACTCATTGACATTCTGGGTATAATTATATTGTAATGGGATTAGTTGAAAATTAGTGGATTCGATGTTAAATAATTTTAGATGGTGTATTGAGAAATTAGAATGGTCTACAACTGTATCAAATGGATTTTTGGATAGTGAATGACAAAAATTTACGTTAGTAGAATGAAGAAGAAAAGCTAGAAAAGTGAGCACCAATATGAAATTTCCTGGATTAAGCTATATTGATCTAGGCTGTTTTTGACAAAATTGTCTCTACAAAAGTTGTAGATCTTTCTTTATCTTTCCATTGATATAAAGTTTAGAATTTTTGGAGTTCTGGATCAAAAGTTATGGAAGCTAGAAGTTGGGTATGTGACATTGGGGTTAAAGGCAAAATTGGTGTAAAATGGACACGACGGTGACTTTTGGATTTTAGGCGGAAATGCATGACGGTGACATTGAGGTATAGTGAAAAATGCATTATTTTGAGTATATTGGGTTTGCATCGTCATGCATAAGCATGACGGTGACTTTGGAGATGAAGGGCAAATTGCATCGTCGTGCTTAAGCACGATCGTGCATTTGAGGTTTCTCCCTATACTGAACAATCTTGCTTCTTTTGACCATAACTCCTTCTCTAGACATCTAAATGACGTAGTTTTTGAACCATTGGACTCATAACACATTTCTCTTCATCTCTACAAAAAATTATAACCATATGAAATTATTCTAGAGAGATTGATTGACGAATTTTGGACAGAATTGGTGCGGAGTTCTGGAAAATGATAACTGGAGTATTATCACTGAACATGCTTCAGTATTTTAGGCATAACTTGTTATGTAGTTATACAAATGGAATGATTCTTAATTTAGATTAAAATAAAGACAAAAGGATTCAGTTGAAGAAATAAAATTCAAATTCTGTCTTCATGGTTCCAGAATCTGACTTGAAGTTTGGCATAGAAAACTATTACAGTTAAGGAATGGTACAAATTATTTGGAGTATAAATTTTGGAATATTGAACCAAATCAAATGATCTTAGTGTTATTAGAAACTTAAGACAATAGAGAACATGTTATCGGAAAAAACTTTTGCCAAATTACCTCATTTACATTGTCTTATAGATCATGGAAAATAGACCCGAAGGTCTGGAAATTTGGAGAATTTATAAGAAAGAATGAGAGTTTGGATATTGTATGATCATATAATGTTAGAATAACAATAGTGAATGAATTGTTGGCATTAAAGTGCCAAAGACTTGTGTATAATGGAGATGAAGGGGTTCATATGATTATGGATGTGATTCAAAGGAAATGAGTAATGAGTACCAAGTTAACGTTAAAGTGAATCAGAATTGGGTTTTATGAGAGAAAATAATGCAAAAAATGAAATGACAAGTAATTGAGTTATAAAATGAGAATGTCAATAAGATATGAAATTTGATTATGTACCTAGGATTGTCATTGAGCATGCATTGTACATAGTCCATATATACAATTGTGCATAAATAAATGCTTATAAATGTGTAATTATTAATGTGTGTGCAATGTATGTCTTGCAAAAATAGGTTGTGCAGGTTAAATGTCCGCATTCAGATGTTTCCAAATCATGGAAGCTAATGCTAATCTGGAGCATGCTGTGAGTAGACCTAGATGGTCTCATAGCATTGTTTGTTTTGTTTGAATTTTTGTATTGATTGACTATTGAATGCTCATATGAATGTGATTGATTGTGTTGAATTCCGGACAGAAGGCCCGATGATTAGCAAATGTGGATGAGATATTGAAGTGCTACTTGTATGTGAATGTAACAAACTAAATGTTTCATGATGTGATTAATTGAAAATATGAGATACATTCCATACATGAATGCATGATCAGATAATGGGAGTTGTGACCAGCGTAGCCACCGATCAGAGCTTAAAGCTCAAAGTGTGAAAAGAGCCTCGAGCTCAGAAAGTGATTAAGAGCCTAGGGCTCAATATGTAAAATGAGCCTTGTATCTCCATCAGATAAGGGACGGTTAGTAATGAGTCCGATATCCAATAGATACGAGATAGTTTAGGCACTTGATCATAACAAAGTAATAAATGAAAAGTGGGTCTCATGTGCACTGCATACGCATAATACGAATGATTAAAGTGTATTGAGTGTGAAATGTGAAATAATGTGAATGTGAATTATGTGTTATATGACTGGGTGAGCCATCGATGATGATCACTCATTGAATTCGCAAAATTCACCCAAAATTTGCAAATATTTTTCAGGATCAGAAAAATACGTCATTAGGCAAACGAGAGTATACGTACTGCATTCAAGTAAGAGGTAGAGTTTGGGATCAGTTTCACATCTACATTGTACTTCTTTATTTCCGTATTGAATTGTATATATTCCAAAAAAAAATTTGAATCGAATAATGTATTCAAAAAATTTTGTACAATGTGTATACAAATGTATTTATGTTGTAATGTAAAGACATTATGACTAAGTGTTTTGCATTTGTAATGGGCCCCAAATGGCTATTAAAATTCTATTGATTGTACTGTTATGATTAAAAAAGTTTGCGAATAAAGCATTCCCTATTTGGTTATGGATTTTCTCATATTATATTTGTCGTTTCAAAAAACAATTTGTACTGAGTTTTGACTAATTGAGTGTTCTAGCACGCTACTCTCGCGGGGCATGGACTTAGATATCACGCAAAATGTCAGGTACTTGTCTTGCAGGAATGGGGTGCTATAGTATCAGAAAGAGGAAATCAATCCACCTGGGGCATGCACTTGCCTAATTCATAAGGCATCAAAGCTAAGAAAGGAAAGTTCGTACAATTTATGTTGAGCCTTACGTGACTAAAATTGCATGATAGATGACGGCATTTGATAGATTACCATTGATACGAAAGGTGGCTACTATGGAAACACTCAATCTTCACATCATGAAGCATATGTGCATGGTGAGCTAATGACAGGGACCTAAGGTCTACATTTATAGACTTATTGGAGTTCTTCACGAGGCAGCAGCATCTAGAGAACCTAAGGAGGAGACGTCATAACTATAGTCACTGCCATCCTAAAAGGGAGGGATAACACTAGAGGAATCAGACCAAATAACGGTTGGAGAGACAATAGTGGAGCTTATGGAGTGGATAAGTAGGCTTGAGGCCTCAGTTGGATGGATTGGAAATTTGTTGTTATTGATTGCGAGTCATTAGGGCATTACTTTCCAGCCTCCATCATCTGGCGCGGGTTCTTCATCATCAACTCCTCTACCTTTTGAAAACCATTAACCAAAAGGACTTTCCATCATCCAACAGGCCTTAGTCATAGCATAATTGAGGGAGATGCCTAACTTTTGTATCTTTTCGTTGCTTTTTTAATTGTAATTTTTCTTACTTCCCTTCTGTTTGTTTAAACATTAATGTTAACGTTAGTTAATATTTCATATTTATTGTTATTTTTATTATTTTATCCCTTTTTATTTTTATTTTGCAAGGATGTTTGTGTATCTAATATTAGATAAATAGTCCCAAAATCATAATCAGAAAATCATCTTCCTTAGGAAAGTACCAACTTAACTGCCTCATTTATTTGATGTATTTATATTGTGTACATTGAGGGCAATGTACAACTTTAAATGTGGGTAAGGCTTAATGATTTTCTTAAGCCTATTATAATCTTGTGTATTAAATTGTTTGAACTGATATCTTGACTTAATTGAAATTTGTCCATTATTACTTTACTTCATTATTGAAAATTGATCTGAATTAATATGCAGAAGGACAATGGTTACAATAGACTTACTGTTGATTGCAAAACCAATTCATTGGTTTTACACTCAAAAACACTATATGGGGTATAACTTGTAGTAAAGAACAGATATCGATCTCTCAAAGATTGTGTTTAGAAGCTACTTAATTCAGGATACTTTGTTTGAAAACCAATTTTAATAAGTATAAACTGAAAAATTAAACTAAATCAAACAACTAACAATGAACAAATGATAAAGCACAAGTTCAGAAACTTGGAATTCAAGATTTAACAATTAGAGATCATTTTTCCCCATCTTATCTCCCTTCTATGTTGTTAATTGGATTATGCCTCACCTAAAATGTCTATAAGAAACTTTGCAAACTTGGGCATACACTCCAAGGCTTCTACTAATGATAAGTTAATCTAAAGCTTCTTTAATTTCTCCTGAAACTTGGAAAATTGAGTATCTACCTGATGTTGTCTTACCCTTTATGGATACAAAAGTTTAGGCTTGTAGAGTGGTGGTGGTACATATGGCCTCTCTTCTACTTTCTCTTCTTTTATATCCTTACCTTTTCTCCTTCATTTGACTCTCCTTTTCCACACTTGACTCCTTTAGTTGCTTGCCACTCCAAAGTGTGATGGCCTTGAGTTGTTCCTTTAGGTTGGCTTTAGTGTTGCTTGCTGGACTACCTGCATTTCTATAAGACAAAGCAGTAGCAAGTTGACTTACCTAAACATCCAATTTGTGGATGGAGGAAGCATGGTTCTTTAAGATTTGGTTGAATTTGGCATCTTGGCTAGTAAACTTCTATTTTTGTTTCTCTTCCTGCCTTCTTTGACTTTCCTCTTGCGTTAAGAATTTGGATCCCAATACATCCATTAAGTTTTCTATTTTGCTCTCCAAGGATCTAAGATGATCTTGCTAAAATTCAGACGGTCCTTATAGTTTTTCTTAGCCACCTACATTGTTAGTGCTCTAAGAAACATTTGGGTGTTTTTTCCACCCTGGATTATAAGTGTTAGAGTATAGATTGTTATCTCGACGTGGTTGGCCCAAGTAATTTACCTGTTTTATGCTACTAGCTCATAATAAGAAGCATTCTATTGTGAAATGGTTGTCCTAACCATATAAATCACAATGGACCTACATGGCTTTGTCTATGGATGAAGAAGCTCCTTGCATATTGTTCAACTGATTGGTGAGGGCGGTAATCTGAGCTTGCAAGGCTATGACAGAATCAATTGGAATCATGCCTTTTTGTTCCTTTATGCCTTGTTTGCTTCTTTCGTTTGACCACATGCAATTATTACGTGCCAACTCCTCTAAAAGATCATTAGCCGCCTTAATGGTTTTCCTTATCAACAACCCTCCAGCAACTACATCTATTGCCCCTCTTGTAGTCTGATTCACACCATTATATAATGCCTATAGTAAGAACTCCTTTAGAAGGTTATGGCGTGGGAAACTTCTTTGCAAGTCTTTGAACCTCTCCCAAGCTTCATATAATGACTCCCCATCATGTTGATAAAAGTTTATAATTTCCTTGATGATCCGCACAGTTTTTGTCAATAGGAAGTACTTGGTAAGGAAGGCTTAGGGTACTTGATCCCATATAGTAATCTGAGATGCACCAAGTGAGTTATACCAACCTTTGGCTCGATCTCTCAAAATTAATGAAAATAATCTGAGCCTCACAACATCATCATATATCCCTTAGAATCTAAAAGTATCGTATATCTCCAAAAAATTTGCTTGATGGGCATTGGGATCTTCAATTGATAACCCATAGAATTGAACATTGTTCTGGAGTATGTTCAGGAGTGTTGGCTCGATTTCAAAATTGTTTAATATGACTGTAGGCCTTGCAACTCCTTATGGACTAAATTCGGGCCTCATAAGATCCATTAATGTTCTCTCAGTCCCTCCTTGTTCTCCTTCTTCTGCCATATTTCTTTGTATATTATCTTGGCACTTCGCTCTTCTCAACTCTCGTTCATGCCGTATGATATCTGATAACTCTTCATCACTAAATTTAGTAGACCTTCTTGCATTCCTTATGTTCATGCACCTGCAAATACAAAAGGAAAAGTATCAAACACTCTCAAATCGAAGTTGTCCAAGTTACTTCTTTTTTTAATCCATGTTGCTTCTTTTTTTTTCTAACTCACTTCCTTTTTTCTTTGTGAGTTTTAGGAATATCCCTATTCATAGATCCATACTAAACAAACAATCCCTAATTATGGCGCCAAAACCTTGTTGATTACAAAACCGCAAGTATACGAGGTATAACTTGTAGTAAAGTACAGATATCGATCCCTAAAAGATTGTGTTTAGACACTACTTAATTCAGGCTACTTTGTTTTAGAACCAATTTTAATAAATATAAACTGAAAACTTTAACTAAATCAAATAACTAACAATGAACAAATGATAAAGCAAAAGTGCAGAAACTTGGAATTCAAGATTTAACAATTATAGATCACTTTTTTCCTATCTTATCTCCCTTCTACCTTGTTAATTGAATTGTGTCTCACCTAAGATGTCCTAATGTTGGACCCCGCTGCCGGAGCCCAACATCCTAACTGAGAGCGTGGTGCTGGACCCATGAGACGTGCTAATAATGCATTT
>JAOTIZ010000006.1:11344179-11354944 GCA_027123425.1 Erythroxylum panamense | reverse complement strand
ACATAAAGCAATAAAATAATGAAATCATCATCAGAGAATTTCTTCACAAATACACAGTGATCTGAAGTAGTCTTCTTGTAGCCTTGCTCCCCCATAACAGACTCGAACTTCTTATACCACTGTCTTGGTGCCTGTTTTAGACCATATAGACTCTTCTTCAGTCTACAAACATAGTCTTCTTTCCCCTTTTTCACGAAACCCTCTGGTTGCTCCATATATATCTCTTCTTCCAAATCTCCATGTAGGAAGGCAGTTTTGACATCCATTTGTTCAACCTCCAGATTAAAACTTGCGGCTAGCCCTAGCACTGTACGTATGGATGTCATTTTCACCACCGGTGAAAATATCTCGTCAAAGTCAATACCTTTCTTTTGGCTGAATCCTTTGACCACTAATCTTGCTTTGAATCGAGGATGGTCGTTGTGTTCTTCATGCTTGATCCTGAACACCCATTTATTCTTCAAAGCTCTTTTGCCTTCTGGCAACTTCACCAGCTCAAATGTTTTATTCTCATGCAAGGATTTCATCTCGTCTTGCATGGCTTCTTTCCATTTCTTCTTGTGTTCATCATTCATAGCTTCATCAAAGCTTTCTGGTTCTCCCCCGTCAGTCAGCATTACATACTGATCAACTGGATATCTAGTAGATGGTTGTCTATTTCTACTAGATCTTCATAATGGGATTGGAGAATCTTCAAGTGCTTATGGTTGAATGTGAACACCATCATCATCCTCTAGTTCAACGTCATTAGGGGCATCTATATTATCAGCTTCTAGCTGATCATTCTGTACTTCATCTCCAACTTGTCTCGGCACCATTGTTGGAGGATTCAATCGAAAGCTTGTTGAGTCATCATCGGAGCTTGGAACTTCCTTCCCCACCTTGTTGATATCTTCAATAGTTTGATCTTTAATAAACAAAGCATCACGACTCCTGACAAGTCTTTTCTGCACCGGATTATAAAACCTATAGCCAAATTGATCTTGACCATTGCCAATGAATACACACTGTTGTGTCTTGACATCAAGCTTTTTCCTTTCATCTTTAGGAATATAGGCAAAGGCCTTACAACCAAAGACCCACAAATGTTCATAGGAAACATCCTTTCCTGACCACACCTTTTCTGGAACTTCATATTGGAGAGGAACACATGGTGAACGATTTAATGTGAAAGTAGACATCTGACTCTTTCCATCAAATTCTTGTTCATCATCTCAGCTACGTCATTCAATTGCGTTGTTTTTGGTGGAGTCATTTGATGTCGAATACCATACTCTTTACAGTAAGCATCAAATAATCTGATGTACTCTTCGCCATTGTCTGTCCGAATGCACTTCAGCTTCTTCCCAGTTTGTCTCTCAACTAAGGCATAAAATTGTTTGAACACATCTAGCATTTGATCTTTAGTCTTCAGAGTATAGGCCTACATTTTCCTGGAATGATCATCAATAAAAGTCATAAAGTACTGTGCATTACTAAGTGACTTGGCAATGGTCCACACAAATTTGAGTGAATCAAATCTAGAACATTCTTCATTCTGGATGGAGAACTCTGGAAAGAAACCCTGTTTTGTTTCCCTGCTAGACAATCTGCACGTTTCTTCTAATGTATCTGATTTAGACCAGATAGCCTATTCCTTTTTACAAGTTGAGCCATCCCTTTCTCACCAATGTGACCTAGTCTTTTATGTCACAAATCAGCTGTATTATCATTCTCCACTGTATTGACAAATCACTGGAGATCTTTTCCTGCATCATATACAATCTTGAGTGCTTTTGACCTCTGACCACTACTAAGGAGCCTTTAGTAAGCTTCCATTTTTCGTTTCCAAAAGTATTGTGGAAACCTTCATCATCTAGCCTGTTTATAGAAACCAAGTTCAGACGCATATCATGAATGTACTTGACATCTTTCAGCAATAGTCTTGAATCATTCGGTGTCTCTAAAGAAACATCTCCTTTACCAACAACATTTGACATATTTCTATTTGCCATCTTAACAACGCCATAATTCCCAGGTGTGTAAGATAAGAAAAATTGTCTATGAGATGTAACATGAACAGTAACTCCATTGTCAACTATCCAACTTGTTTCTTGCGACACCAAGCTGACTATCTCTGTATCAATAATAAGGTTGAATACATCAACAATGTTACTTTGCTCATCATTGCTTTCTTCTTTCTTCACATCTTTGTCTTTTTCCTTTTTCAACTTTCGACAAAATTTCATGATGTGGCCTTTCTTCTTGAAGTATGACATTTCACATTTGCATCTGTTTGACTTTCCTCTGCTCTTGTTACTAGAATTTGGACCTCTTGATTGTCTCCTTCCTTTATTTTATGTAAGCAGAACGTCTGAATGTGATGAAGAGGCTACATACTGTGATTTATGTCTCATCTCTTCATTTAGTATACTGCTTTTAACAGACTCTATATTTAATACGCGATTTGGTGCAGTATTTGTCAAAGACACCTTCAAAATCTCTCAAGACTCTAGTAATAAAGCTAGCACCATTAGAGCAATCACCTCGTCATTAAACTTTATGTCCATCTTTGATATCAACCATCCCTTCCATATTGTTTAAATGATCAGCTATAGAAGTACCCTCCTGGTATTTTACCTACATCAATTTTGTCAAATAAAACAATTTGTTGTTGCTAGTCTTTAAGCATACAACTGCTCCAGCTTATTCCACAGTGCTCTTGTATGAGTCTTGTTGCAAATGTGATTATACATCTTATCATCAACAAACTGTCGAATATAACCACACGCTCGTTTATGCTCAAACTCCCAATTTTCGTTGGACATCTCCTCTGGTTTAGTTGTCAAAAATATTGGCAAATGCATCTTTCTAATCATCAAGAGATCCTTCATCTTGGTTCGTCATAGACGGTACTTAATACCGCTTAGATTGATCATTTTTCTCATCTTTACCTCCATTTGTCAAATTAAGCTAAATTTGAAAAAACTGACCTCAAAGATGGAATCAGGATGTCAAAATTTGGCAAAAAAAATATCTTCTAAATTTTTACCACAGGACTCGATAAATAGTAACTTGTGAATAGTACTCATCATAATAGTATTCTCGGACCCCACTAAAATAGTACCGCGGGACTTAGTAATAGTAACTTGTAAATAGTGCTCACTGGAACTCGGTAAATAGTAACTTATGAATAAAACCGCAAATAGTGCCACGGGGCCTAGTTACTATTGCTACAATGTCGTCACCTTGCAATTTTCTTAAAAAAACTTTAGAATACTATTCATCACCTTTGTTGTTTTATGTCAACTTTTCGAACGGATCACACCAAAAAATTCAATGTAATTTTGTCTTTCTTGTGAGATGCTTCTTTTCAAAAAATATCTTTAATGAAAATACATCTCTAATACCACTTGTTTGGCACAACGAGTGTGTTTTTTTTAAAGGAAAAATAAAAATGAGCAAAATGGATACAAATATTTAACGTAGTTCACCCTTAATTTTGGGCTACGTTTACGAACAAAACTCATAATAATTTTTCCACTATTACAAATAGTAGATATATAGAGATAAAACCAAAATAGTGGCTCATAATGTGTTTCTCATCCTAAAAATATTAACCTTACTATTTTGTTACTCATCAACCTTTGGTTTTCCTCTCTATGTTTTTGTTGTGTTTTGGTATGAAGCAAGGAGTGTCTTATATAGGCACTCCGATGCAACTGCCTTTCTTTTTCATTTTTCAACTAATCTCGGTGTCGCATTTATTGAAAACTTGGTGTCCCTCCATGTGAGAGAGACCCATATCCAACAAGTACCTTATTGGAGCCACTTACTCAATCTCCATTGCCTTCCCTCCATTGGGTCAAGGTGCGACTACTGCTCCCTACATCACTGCTCAAGTTGTGGCATGGCTCTTTGTCTTGTCCCCTCAACGTGCACAAAAGTTCTTCAAATTGTATTATTGTGGCCCGATGCTGCTACTAGATCATGATATTGCTAGCTTGCTGGCGGGGCATCAATCTTGGCATTCAAAGTTCCTGAGTCTGCCATGACACTGCGCTTTGATACCAATTAATATAAGTTTGACCTATCTAATCACGGATGACTCACCAGGTAATCTAACTCCTTGCCTTTGTTTAAATTCCTTCCCTTCCTATGAGACCCTATTGTGACATAATAATGGAAGTCGTCCTTGACAGGATTTCCAAAAAGTGTTTGGTAAATTTCTGCAAGCTTTATTCCTTAATAGGGTGGCCTTTATATAGGAATAAATACATAGGATTTAAAGGAATAGAATCAGGAAAGAATCAGCTTATTCTCTGCTGAAATTGAAATTCAAACTGATTTTTAAATCCAAAATTTAAAACTAAGCTTAACAGGCTGAATTATGTTGCTAATTTCTGGTAATTGGATCTGTTTCATATGTTTTCTGCTGACTAAATCTGCCCCTACTGAATCTGTTGTTAACCTTGACGCTCCTCCTTCTTGCATATTGTTTGCCTATAAAGGCGTCCTGCACATCAGGTCCACTAAGTATTTTAACGGGCTGTAAAATTCGTCAGGTTGTTAAAATTAACTTCTTGGTGCTTGGCTCTTGCAAAAATAATTAGCTAAATTTAGCATTGACGTATAACCCAAATAAAATAGAGAAACCATCCAAAATCTCCAATAGGATTTTCAGAAAAGTATCCTTAGCCCAGTCATCTACAAAAGCCAAGTTGACTATCTTCATCTTCTTGCAATTATAATGATATGTGAAGCTA
This sequence comes from Erythroxylum panamense, assembly GCA_027123425.1. Lineage (NCBI taxonomy): Eukaryota > Viridiplantae > Streptophyta > Magnoliopsida > Malpighiales > Erythroxylaceae > Erythroxylum > Erythroxylum panamense. The sequence goes on along the minus strand of JAOTIZ010000006.1, from coordinate 11,350,199 downwards.
TGATTTCTTTGGATATTATAGAAGATGTTGAGAACTTCTAGACACAGTGTGAAGACATAAGGGGATAATGGATCCCTCTACCTAATTCCTTTAGTCCCCCTAAATATCTTTGTGGGCTCCCTATTACAAAGAACTCTATAGGAGACTGTTTCCACACTCTGAGATGCCCATCTCCTGATGTAGGAAGGAAGCCAAAGACCTTCAAAGTGTGATGTATAAATTGCCAATTTAGGGAGTCCAAAGCTTTCTTAAAGTCTATCTTGAGAGCACAATAATTACGTCATATCCTGGAGTGACAATTCCTAAAGAGCTCCTGGGTTAGAATTATATTGTCACTTATATTGTGACCTTCTATAAAATTACCTCCACTTTGATTGACTAAAGAGCTTACGACTATTTTAAGTATGTTTAGGAGTCTAGATATAACTTTATAAATCAAGTTACAACATGAAATTGGCTTATACTCACTAAGGCTCTCCGTGTTTTGGGTTTTAAGAACTAGAGTAATTTAGGTTTTGTTAAGTTATTTATGTATTATGCTCTTTACCAATTGGCATGTCTTTTGAAGAACAATCCATTGAATCTGTCAGGCCCAGGGGCATTTGAAGGGTTCTTTGTTTGGACCATCTTCTCTAACTTCTCATGTGTAAAATGTTTTATAAGGTTCTCAATCTAGACAACCTTAAGATAATATAATAAAGGCTGAAACAGAGCAGGATGAAAGGTGTGGTTAAGAATCTCCTGCTGAGTCCATATTAGTTCACCACTGGGAACTTGTGAAGAAATTCTATTGGAGTTTCTTTTAAAGATAATTGTTCCGTGGAAGAACTTAAATGTTTAGGTCTCGCTCCTCCAATACTACCCTCGATTTTTGTTTTATTACGGAGTAGTGGTTTTGCAAAATCTGCATGTAATGTTGAAGTTTAGTCCTTTCCTTATTTTTAGACTTCTCATCTAAAAGGTTGGCATAGGCAAACTGTCTCTTCTAACAGATCTCTTGCTCTTCGAATATCAAAGCTATATGAGGAATTTATGGCTAAGTTGAGGCCCTTGAGTTCCCTCCTTATAACTTTCAATATCCTCATACATTGAAAGCCATGAGAGCCCTAAACCTGAATTCTCTAACCTCTACTAGCAGCATCCACATAGCCTTCACGAACAATTAGATAATTAAGGTCCTTAGTCCCAAATTGTTCATGCAGAAGAAAAAGCAATTAGTTATTTCCTTTGTGTTTCCTTTCATTTTTTAATTTTCTTAATTGTAACCAAAATCTCTAAAAATGAGGTGTAGTGCCATACTCTCTTTTAATGCATGGAACATAATGTTAATCGTCATGGCTCACGTTCTCCGGAATAGAAATCCGTGCCCGAAATCAGTGCCTGGTATTTCTTTAATCTTAATGAGTTATTCTCTCTAGTTTGTTGAGGTACAATTTTGATGGTACCCCAAGCTTTCTAGCCACCAAAAGTCTCCAATATGAGAAAGAAAATCAAGGTGGCAGAAAAAAGAAAAAAGAAAAAAAAAGGAATATGCTACAATCCTTGAAAGATCTTGTTTGACTTTTGTGTGAAGAAAAAGTACAGAATAACATCATTTATATGAGCCTTTTCTTTTGGAAGAAACGCTTCAAGTGCCACAGCTGCAAAACTGAGACTACAATGCATACCCCAAGGGACATGATACTGAACCATGCCACTCTTGCATTGGTTCTTTCACTCACTTCCCTCATTCCCGCTTCCCTGCGAGTATAATGAAAAACCAAGAAGAAAGCAATAAAAAAATGGTTGTCTATCAACTACAATTGATAAGCATTATTTCAAATATTTTTAGTGGATTAAACGCACAATACATATCCTTGGATTTCAGATCTCCAGGTTCAACCTGTCCTAGTATAAATTCACATCTAACATCCTCTTTTACACACACCCGAGCCTCCCATCAGTTGGCTTATGGTTTATTTTTGTCACCCATCTATTTAAGAAGCCAAGCCAGAAGCAGAGCAGTCTATTCAATAATTCTCAGAGGTAGAAAACATCAAACCTCAAAGCTTCTTCACTTTGAAGTCTAATCCTCTCCAAACAGCATTTGCGAGTTCACCAAAAGCTTCTATACTGTACTGTAGCTTTTATGTAGTAGTTTACATCTCTCTTTCGGTATAATATAATAAGAAAAGCAGTGTGCTTTCCTTCGAAAGTAAGAAAAGCAGGATTGTATGACAAGGAAAATCATTTAAGGGCATCAAACTAATAGGAACAGAATCAGTAAAAGTGTTTGGAGATTTCTAGTGGAAGAGAAAAAGAGAAATATACCTATCCTTAAGATAGTTTATCTGAGTATGTATGTCTTGCACTATTTCCTCAAGTCTCCTTAGGTCAAGTTCAACACCCTGGAAACAGTTACTCATCACAAATATAACCAGCTAAAGTGACAAAGGTGGATGATATACAACAATATAGTTCTTTTGCGGGAAAAAAAACAATATAGTTCTCTTGCCAAAAGAAAAAACAATATAGTTAAGATTGTAGTTTGAGGATCATCAACCGGAAATAAAACAGGTGAATCGGTTAAGAACTTGCCTCAATCTTTTCTTTCCTTGCCACTGAATCCCAATCCTTTGTGGAAATTCCAATTTTCCAATCTAAGCCCAACGTTACAGGTCCAACTTGTTGGTGATGAATATCCAGCCAGAAACAAGCAAGGTAGTTACCCCCCTCTGTGGTTGTAAAGGCAAATTGACCGTGGGTTACATTTTCATTGTGGTGAAGATTATTTCCATACGGGGATGTCACCTGAAAGACATGATATGAAACTCGTTGAGACACACGGCTATCAAGTTATACACGAAAGCAACCCAACCCACCACGTACAATTAGTGTCTTTCTATGATGGCTACTTCCGCATGGGGTTAAGTAATTAAAAACGAACCAGACTCAGAACATTACCAGTTATAGTGATAGGTATTTTCTGCTTTTCGGTTAGCATCTGTTTTTCCAGAAGAAGATAAGTAATGTTGATGCACAATATGCAGTTTAGAGGAACTATTTGGAATCAACTCAATATCTCACACAAGTAACAAAACTGAGCGAAGATAGAAGGCTACATGTACAGCTGAAGAAAGGAAAAAAAGGACCTCTCCAGATTTTTCATGGATAGATTTTGTGACCTAATGATTGCAAAATCTCTTGTTCGATGTACAAAAGGATTAAGAAGACCTAGAAAAAGTTCTCAGTTCACATGCTCTGTTGAAGAAAATTAAGTGACCAACAAGCATAAATTCAATCATGAGTAATGCAACTAACAAAGTCACTAACAAATTCCACCTATACTACCACCGAGCTCTACATCTCTAATATTTGTAGAAAAATTAACAAATTAATTGCTTACCAGGAAAATCAACAAATTCTCACAGGAAATTATTGATAAAATCAAGTGCTAACCTCAAGAACATGTCAATAAAGAAAATTTGTAAACGACCATGGAAAAAGGAAACTACCAAAATAGTGACCTTAACACAAACTCCAGAATGATGATGTCTCGGTTTCTTCTCCACAAATGACAATGGATATTTGGGAAAATCTCACTTTAGCTACAAGCAACAGTCTGAACATCTATATCATAGCTAGTATTAAAAATCGATAAGCTCCATATATAAATAAAGGCAAAATTACAACAGACGAAAAGGGAAGGAAACTTGCACTGATGTTATCATTGCAAAGCACATAATTGTACTAGTTTTTCTTAATAAGAAGTTGGTCGAGTTGCTAAGCAGTGCCTTTGATTTTCCCTCTATTATACTTAAAAATCCTTCGAACTACACCCATGACCAATTATCCTCGCTTCACTAGTTCCTGAAGAAAAATCTCAGCACTAGATCAAACAGAAAACTGGCAAACAATCACACAAGCAACTGTCATAAACCATATATTGGTCTGTTCACCTGAATTGAATGACAATGTACTCAAAAGAGTTGTCAATGGAAGCTGACTAAAAGGAAAAATGAAGCAGGCACCAAAACAATTTACCAGAACTTAGTAATAATTGTTGAATCACTTCCAATACTACATAAAAAATGGATTGAAGTCTAGCCAACTCAAAACGTTCTTTCCCTTGTAAACCAACATGCAGCTAAATATAAGAAAGAGTTCTAACAAGAGTGATTGAACACGTCCGTGGCTATCTCTTAAGCAATTATCTAACCAAAAAAGGGCTAAGTAACTCTTCTGCTTAAGCTTTAACAGCTGGCATCAACTTGCACAATGAACGTCAAAATATTAAAAGGGTTAATCACAATAAGCCCCTGTGCTTTCACAATCCTCCATAAACCCCTTTAGTTTGAATAAAACCTCGGCGATTCATGTAATTTGATAATTACTAAACAGACTCATTAATAAACATTCTTTGAGTAGTTAAATTTTCTCTTTACATGTTTTTGCTGAAGAGAACTTACTAGCGATATGAAATACTTTCAATCATAATATTGTACTGAAAATTTTATCAAGTGACAAAAATCTGTTGTGCTAATTGTCAACTAACAAGAACCTCAGAATAAATTTACACTACAAGGTTTTCAGGGAACATAACATTCACGAGGGGTCTTAGTCCTATATAGGTCATATGAAAATTTTCGAAGTTAGCATTCTAGCCATTATTTGATTCTATCATCATCTCAAGTCCTCAGGTTACCATCAAAAACAAGCTTAAGTCTAGTCATTAAGCATCAATAATACAACCACATAATTTCACGCAATAGTATACATGAAAATCATATAAAAAAGGCATACCCCAGAAAGTCAAACTACGCAGAAAACGAAGTTAAAGGTGGAAAGAGGAAGGCCAAAACCATTACATTCAAACAAGAATCAGCCACCTAATCACTGCTTCTATAAAGTCAATGATCACTAATCAAACAGATAAAAATCATGGCACATACACGGGCAGAGATGGAAAATGTTTGCTCGGGGTTTTCTTCGTTGAAGGCGTAGTAATTGGCCAGAACGACGACGTTGCTGTGGATCTCCTCCGACAGACACTTCGTTCCCGTACTCGGAATCGTCAACCATACACTCTCTCCTCTTTGAACCACGTATGCACTTCCTATCAAACACACCAAGATCATAGCCGCTAGAGCGCGTGAGTCACAGTGCTTCGCCATTACAACAACTATCTGAACCGATTCACAGAGAATTGCTTCCAAGAAGAACTTGGATCTCGTGAAGTCTTCTCTATTTATCTTTGTTATTTTTCTTTCGGGCAAATGGATTTCTCGTTCCACTATAGTCGTCACTCGTCAGTGCGACGACTGACGTCACTAAATGGCGGAGACTTTGTTAGCGCGTGGGATATGTATGTAGATTCTTGGCAGATGACGCTGTGTACACAGATGGGCTCTCGAGATTGACCAATAATGTTCGAGATCATTTTTGCCAGTTAGGACAAGTAGGTTCAATCTTCAGGCGTTTACCGCGCGTGTCGTACTCAAGTGATTTCTACAATTGATGTTTTTTTTTTTTTTTTTGGGTCAGAATACAATTGATGTTGACTGCGGTAGAAAAGAAAAGCTAACTAGATGGAAATGGGCCCGGGCTCGGGACAGACCCGAGACCTGACACCCTTTTTCTGAATATATATTGTAATATGATTGTGTACGTGTTTTACATCATTTGCTTGTGGTAATTGGTTAAGGGCTTGTTTGATAAAGAGCTTATCAGTTCTTTTTTTACTGATTGACTCGTTTTAACTGATTAACTTTATAAAAAAATTTATTAAACTTATTTGATAAAAAGCTGGTTAGTTTGATTAAGGGTATGCTTGTTTGGGGGTATGGGACAAAAGGTATGGGTATGCTTTGAAAAGTAACGTTTGGTATCAATCTATCATTATACAGGTATCACTTTCATTCCTCAGTTTTTGGTAATACTCCATTCCTCTGATAATCCAGAGGAATGGGAATCATTGTTCAAGTTTTTTAGCGCAAAACTTGATTATAATTAATTATAAAATATAATTAATTAAAATATAA
>JAOTIZ010000006.1:11327249-11337799 GCA_027123425.1 Erythroxylum panamense | reverse complement strand
CTCTGCGTGGATACCGTTAGAGACGGTCTCCTTTGGTCGTTATGGTTTGACATCGTTATATAGACACATGGATCCTGACTTTCGGGAAGGTCCCGGAACAAAAATTTTTATTTTCCGCACCGTGTGCATGTGATGCACACACCGGGATTTTCCTACAGCTTTAGGGTTAAAAATTTAAAAATTGCAAATTAGTCCTCCAATATTTTGAAATTTATGGTACCGGCTAGTATGTACCGATATTTTACGTACCAACCAGTGTAGACCAGAAAATACCGGTACCAGCTGGTATTTATGGCCAGTACCGAAGCAACAACTACTGTTCCATTTTTTAGCCAGTATGGAATGGTACTCTGAACCATACATGATGCCTTTAAAATCTGAATGCAATGAGATCAAAATATTAAACCTGTCTATTCTAGCTACAAATATACAATGCATAGGCAGAGTTAATAGCCACCAATACAGCAAAGAGACCAAGCTCATAATTGAGTAGTTCAGTTATCGAGCTGGCTTTTTGGATCCATTTGCTTATAATAATTGCATTGAACGTAACATAACAGATCCACAATGGGAGAATTGTAGAGTTCCTGTAGAAGATGTAAATCAAGGATGATTCATGCTAGTTTTAAAATTTAGACTACAATCAAGATAAATTCTTGTCTAGCCAGTTGTAGATAAGTCTACATAAATTTATGGATTTAACTTTTTGAAACACTTAATATATGCAATAGTTGAAGCTCAATTTAAATATGATTACATCATAATTGTTATGATATATTAACTCCTTAAGCCTAATTAATCACTTGACTCAACGAATTCAATTAGTTTGTAATTAAATATTTATCCATACAAAGAAGTGTATGGACATATGAGAAGCAGATGTTCATGTTAAAAAAACAATGACCAGAGGATGAACGTGAACAGTATTTTTATAAAAAATGTGAAAAACAAAGGACGAATGTGAACAAAGAATTTCCAAAAATGAGAGAGTGATGATAAGCTTAAATAATACTATGTTATTTTATTCTTTATGGCAAACAAGTACACACACACACACACACACACACACACACACACACACACACCCACAAGTTTGTTATAGTTTACAATAGAACTAGTTAAAAGGACAAAACTAATTATTGTCTGCTATTTGATAGCTCACATAATTGACTTCTCCTTCCTTTTTGCTTCTAGACGTACATTTTTGTTTTCCTTCTCACACTGCCCCTTAAGATGAGCATGAATATTGATCATGTTCATCTTGGCAATTAAAAATCTAAGCTGAGACAAATTGAGATCCTTTGTGTGGATGTCTGCGATTTGCTCTTTAGTTATCGCATATTCAATTTTTAATGTTCCTTCTTCAACATTTTCTTTAATAAAATGACAATCTACCTCTTAGTACTTCATTCTCTCATGATGTATAGGGTTTTTACATATCTAAATAGCTGATTGATTATCGCAATACATTATGACTATCCCTTCATACTTCAGCTTGAAATCTTCAAGTAAATTCTTAATCCAAAGCAATTTACAACATGTAAAAGTCATGGCTCTATACTCAGCTTCAGTTAAGCTTTGAGCCAGTACTGATTCTTTCTTAGCTTTCCAACTGATCATAGCTCCTCCATACATTACATTAAAGCCAAAAAATGGGACTTCTTGTGTCTGGACAAGTTTCCTAATCACTATTTGTGTAGCATTCTAGTTGTATATTTCCTTCAGCATTTAGGACAATTCCTTATCATGAGATTCCTTTCAAGTATTTGATCACTTTCAAGGTAGCTTGCCAATGTATCTTGGTCAGTTTGCTCATGAATTGGGATAGGATATGAACTGAATAATTACGGTTAGGTCTTGTAAAGTTGAGGTATATTAGTTTTTTGACAAGCTTTCTATAAGTTGTTGGATCATCTAAGAAATCCTTTTCCATTTTTCTTAATCCACGACTTGGTTCAATAGGTATTGAACTTAGTTTTCCACCTAACAGTCAGCATTGATCCACAATATCTAAGGTATATTTCCTTTGACACAAACTATCTCTTTTTTCTAATTTTGCTATTTCAACTTTAGGGTAGAACATAGGTTGTCCTAAGTTTTTTAATTTGAACATTGTACTCATGAAATTGAGTACTCTATTAATTCCTTCTTACATTTTACATCTAATTAGAATATTGTCTACATAAACTAATAGTGATACCAGACCATTAGGTGAAGATGTTTTAATGAATAAGGAGTAATCTGACCTGGATTGAGAGAAATCAAACTCACGGAGAGCTTTAGTGAAGTTAGAGTTCCACTTTTTAGGTTCCTACTTGAGTCCATAAAGTGATTTTTTTGAGTTTGTATACTATACAATCAGTTTCTCCCCCTTTATTTCATATCCCTAAGGTAATTCCATATACACGTCTTACGAATTCACCATTTAAGAACACATTATTGAGGTCAAGTTGCTACAACTTCCAACCATGTTTAGTAGCTAAAGTGAAGAATAGTCGTACGGTAGTTTGTTTAATAACTAGACTGAAGGTTCTGTTCTAGTCAAAATAAGCTTTTTGATTAAAACCTTTATTGCAAGTCTTGCCTTCAATCGTTGAATTGTTCTGTCTGAGTTTAATTTCATCTTATACACCCATTTGTAGCTAACAATGTTCTGTCTAGGTGGAAGACATATGACGTCCTAAGTATCATTTTCTTCTAAAGCAAGCAGCTCTTTATCCATTGCTCTTCTCAATGTTCCACATACACAACCTTGTGATAGTGGATGAGTTTATGTAAGGTTGTAAGTGTATATACAAAATAATTGTAGTTCTTTGAGAGGTTAGAGGTTATGAGAAAATTGGAGATGGGGTGTTTAGTGGTTGATGAGGAATTCATCTTAAGATTATGCTGGTATGTGTCAAAATATTTGGGAATTTTTGGTGGCCTTGTTGAACATCTAATAGGTTGTGGAGAGCTAGTAGTTGATTGAGTGGTTGAAGATGAGGTGATTGAATATATGAAGAAGATGTTTCTTACGAGGGTGATGCAGGGCATGAAGTGATGGGATCACAAATAGAAGTCGATGCATTTTCAAGTTCATTATTGTCATTGCTGTGTAAATGTGATGTGTTTGATGAAATATCATACAAATCAATATTTGATAGAAGAAAAGAATGATTATTGAGTTTGATGTCCGATGAATAATTTAGATCAAAAGGAAGAAATGTTCATGAAAATTAACATCTCTTGAGAATTTTTTTTTTATTATTATCAAGATCATAAACTTTTCATCCTTTAATTCGAATAGGATATCCAATAAAAACACATTTCCTTGCTCTAAATTCGAATTTTTGTCTGTGATTGTGAAGTGTGGCAGTGAAATAGAGTGAGCCAAAGAATTTCATGTGTGAGTAGTGAGCTGTTTTTCCAAGAAGTTTTTCATAAGGTTTTAGATTTTGTAAGACCCTTGTAGGAATTCTATTGATTATATAGCAGGATGTGAGAATTGCTTCTCCCTAGAATTTATTTGGAAGTTTGGAATGAAACATGAGAGTTCTAGCAACGTTAAGTAGGTGTTGATGTTTTCTTTCGATAATGGCATTTTGTTTAGGAGTTTTAATATAAGAAAATTGATGTTCAATTCCTTTTTTGGCAAAGGATAACTTTATGTCAAGTTTGTTGGCATTATTTAATCTGATTCTTTTAATGGTTCTATTGCATTGTGTTTCAATCAGTTTGTAAAAAATAGGTAAAATGAATTGCACATCTGACTTCTGTCTCATGAGACATGCCTAAGTAGCTCTAATGAATTCATTAACTAGTGTAATGAAATAATGAAAACCACTAATTGTTGCATCAGAATATAATCCCCAAATGTGAATATGTAATAAATCAAATGGTTTTTCAGTGTTACTGATATATGAGGGAAAATGGAGTCTCTTTTGTTTGGCTAGAGGGTAGATCTCATAGATATTGTTGCGATGAGACACAATATTAGAGAAGGATTTTTATTATACTTAATCTATCGTGAGCAACATGTCCAAGTCTATAATGCTAAATATCAAACACTTCTGAATCAAAAACTAAGTTTACTAGTGATTCCAGAAGTTCTTTCAAAGGAATTTAAAACTTCTTGAAGGAAGTATAGATTCACAAATTCTTTAGCATGATCAATCGTCATCTGGGAATAGAGGCCCTGGATTTCAAAGTGTTTAGGAGAAAACAAAAAGGAAAATTTATGAGTTTTTGCAAATTTGTTGATAGATAGGAGATTGAGATTAAATGATGAAGTGCATAAGAAAAGTGATATAAAACCTAGGTGAGTAACTTAAATTTTTACAATTTATCATCTAAAGATACATGTTTTTAATGGATTTGACATTATATAAAAGTGAAGCATTGTTACAAATGTGATCAGAAGCACCTGTGTCTAACACCCATTTATTGTGCAATGATGAATTGGATTTTTGAAATGCATCAAATATGCTTGTGTTGAATGAAAAAGGGGAGTTAAAAGATGTACAAGCAAAGTTGGAATATTATGTATTACCTGGATCATTCGGCTAGGTATTATGAATACCAAAGTTAGAGCTTGATGATTGAGCTGTTCTCTGTCCACTTAAAAGGTCCATTAATTTTTGCATTGATTCTTTGTTAGTGTTATTGGAAAGGTTTCTTGAACCTTGGTAGGGTCACTCTCTTTATTGGTTGCAACATTGTTTCCATATAAACTAACCACATTCATTAATGTTTTTCCTTGATGTTTTGGTTTGATGAATTTAAAATCAGAAGGAAAACCAATTATTCTTTAACATTTCTCCTTTATAGGTCCTTTCTTTCCATAAGATTGCCTATAACTTCTGTCTTCCCTTTCTTAAAGTACTCACCAAAAGATACTAGCATAGATGATTCAGTTAGAGGTTATGATAGACCTTGTATTACCCTTCTAAATTTATCCCTTATTACCATATTATATGATTCTTCCAAGGTGGGAACTGGTATCATCAGTAAAATTTGTGAAGACTAATGAAAGCAACTTTTATTTAATCCATTCAAAAATTTAAAGACAACGTCCTTCATTTACTAATCCATATAGTACTGGAAGCAATAAGGATTGCAATTTTTGCATATAAAATGAGGATAAGGTCTATAGTACCTTTACTCTTCAAGAATCATTGTAAGTTCTGCATAATAAGCATCAATAGATTTGTTTCCTTGATTTAACATAGATAGCTTATATTGTAATCTATATATTCGATTATCATCAGGTTGATCAAACTATTTTTAAGTAATTCCCATATTTTTATAGATGATTCTGTGTCAAAGACTATCAAAGCTAATGATTGACTCATAGATTTTAAAAGCCAGGAGATGATGAGATTATTACACTGATTCCATACATTGTAAATTGGATTGTTAATATTTGGTTTAGAAATTATACCATTAATGAAGCCATTCTTGTTTTTGATTGAGAGAGCAAGAATGAATGACTTGCTCCATGTAGCATAGTTGAGTGATGTGAGTTTTGGAGATGTGATCAGTGTATTATGATTATCTGATAGATAAATGAAGTATAGATAATTTGGATCCTTGACTAGGGAGGAATTATGAGATGAAGCAGAACTTTGATTTTCCATGAGAACAATGAACAACTTTTGGTCTGGAATATGTTATTCTCAACATTTCAAGGGCAAGTGAGCTCTGATATCATGTTAAAAAACACAATAATTTTCCAAAACATAAAGAATAGAGGATGAATATGAAAAATGAATTCCCAAAAAATAAGAGAGTGATGATAAACTTAAAGAACACCCTGTTATCTTATTCTTTATGGCAAATGAGTATATGTATATAAAAGTTTGTTATAGTTTACAACAGAACTTGTTAAAAGGATAAAACTAATTATTATTTGTTATTTAATAGCTCACATAACTAACTTCTCCTTCCTTGTTGCTTCCAGATGTACATTTATATTTTCCTTCTCACAAATCAAGACTGTCAAGTGTAGATTGATAAATGTATACGAGGAAATGAGATTTAGGTTCCAATCGATTTTATCAAAAGTTATAAGGGGTTTCCTAAAATCCATATAAAGAATTAAAAAATTCCTTAGGAATATGAACTTTAAGCTATAACATCTTGCTCCAAGAAACATCCTTAAGAGGAGGTTTGAATATAAATGTACATTTAAGGTTTGTGAATTCCCCATATTTATGTCTTAGCCACATAATGGAGTCCTCTTTAGAGGAGTTAGGCCTATAGTTTAGAGTTGCATTGAGGATACAAATTACTCATGTATGTTCATAACACCACTTATCTTCTCTAATAACCATTTAAACCTTAGCATCTAGAGGGATTGCACACTACAATAATGAAAGGGTTGGAAGAATATAGAGAGGATCAAGGTTGGAGCAGTTATCATATTAGAAAGTAGAGGTTTCTTCATTAACAATTTGAAATTTCATTTACTTGGACTACTTTTCTAAGTTTTAACAATCGATATAAAGTTCAAAAGTTGTAAGGATTAGCTTTCATATTCTAAAAGATATTGCCCTTTAATTATTCCTTATGCATCTATTTCACCCACAAGATCTTGAGATAACTGAACAATCTCCATATTCTTGTAGCCATAAGAACTTTGTTGTTTTAATACATTTATTCCTAGCCCACCCTGGTCTTTAGGGAGATAAACATCTTTCTAGCTAATTTTAGCCTCTCCTTTTACATAAGCTGAATCACTCTAAAGGAAGTTCTTAAAAAGCTTATCAATCACTTTTATGATATTAAGAGGAAAAAATATATGGGAGCTCCAATAGACATGTATATTGTTAAAAATGGAAGATATTAGTTAACACCTACATATATAAGAGAGAACCTTAAATGGAAGATATTAGTTAACACCTACCTATATAAGAGAGAACCTCAGTTTTCTAGTTGTTGGTTCTCATCAATAGAGTCAAAAGAGTGACACAATCACTATAGATAGGTTTAAAAGTATAAATAGGGATACTTAAATATTTAAAGGAGTGATTGTGAAGGTATAACCTTATAATTCTAATAACATAAGACATTCCATTTGAACAAGAAGAAATTTTTTAACTTTTGGATATGTTTATTGTAAAGCTAGAGAAATCATAAAAAAAGCTTTAGGGAATATATTAGAGTCCCAACTAAATCCTTATCAACACCACATAATAGGAATATGTCATCAGTAAAGGAAAGGTTGTAAAGCTTTAAGTTCTCCCATTTATAATGATAAGTAAATGGCATGCCTTGAGCAATATTGAAAGAGATAATTCTTGATAGAACCTTAATATAGATAATAATGATATAAGGTGAGATAGGATCACCTTGTCTTATCTTATTTGTACCTCTAAACATATATGGAGCTTCCCTATTTAACAAAATGCTATATGAAGGAGTGGAGATGCATTAATAGAATCGGTCAATTAGTTTGTAAGGAAAGTTAAAACCTTGTAGAGCATGAAGGATGCACTTCTAACTAATGGTGTCAAAGGCCTTAAATAAATCAATCTTCATTAAACAGCTTTTAATGGATTTTTTATTAATCTATGATCCAAAATCTTTGAGATGATTTTATAAATGGTATTACAACACAAAATGGTCTTATAGTCTTACAAGAAGGAAGGTTTAAGTGCTTTTGGAACAAAATAGATGTAAATCCTTTAAAACTCCTTGAGCAAGTTTTTATATATACACAATTATTTGACAAAACTACCAACATGATTGCTAAGTAAATCATAAGATTTTTGGAAAAAAAGGAAGCATTGAAACAACTAGGTCTAGATGTTTTTGCTAGGGGGCGTACTAAAGAGGGCTTTCTTAATCTCTAGATTTAAGATAGGTGAAGTAAGGAAGCTAATCTAATCACGAGATAAGCTAGGGGTAATGTAGTCAATAACTAGAAGGTCGACAAAGAGACATCTTCTGAATCAATTATCATTTGGAAGTGGTTAAAGGCAAGCTCCTTTAGGAGGTTTTGATCTTACAAAGCATCCTATTGGCATCAAATATAACAACTGTCTTATTAGAGTTGCTTTTAGTTTAGATGGCTCTAATAAGCTGAACTTGCATCACCTTATTTCAACCATTGAAGAGCATCAAGAGCATATAGATATCTATTAAGCAAATTTTTCTCCTATCCTTTAAAAATGCTTCTCCATAATTAGAATAAAGTTTCTCTTGGTTTTCCTAAAGTTCAATTTAAGAAGAGTTGACGAAAAAGTGCAAGTAAATTTGAGGTGTTTATTATATAAGATTTTAAGTTCATCCCTTATCGCCTATAGCTTCCTTATTAGTGTATAAGCTTTATATCCAATAATATGTATAGAAAGACCCTTAATTAGGGCTTCTTCATATCCATCAAGCTTAGTTAAGAAATTCATAAACTTGATGGGAGTTCTCATCTTTATCATAGAATAAGGATATTGACTTCTAGAGGACAATGGTCAAAAATATATAGAGCATTGAAAAATCAATAAGTATTAGGAAAAAATGACATCTAAATTAAATTAAAAAGACCTTTATCAAGTTTTTTTTCTTGTTGACCATCTACCCTCTTATTTATTTACCCAAGTGAATTAATTACCCTTATTATTGAGGTTAACGAGACCAGAGTTATTTAAACAATTTTTCTAATCTTCTTCAACTAGCTTAGGTAGCAACTTAAAACCTTATGCCTCCTAAGAAAATAAGGTACAATTGAAGGGAACCAACACTAAACAAAGGCCTTGGATAAGTGAGGATAGGGTTTCTAGTTCTCTCTATATATATCTTCTTTAAAATGCAAGGTTTGAAGAATATATAAAGCTGACATTAATGACTTTCTAAATTGAATGAAATTGAAGAATCAAGTACAAAAACTAATCAGCAAGGTGTAAATGGAGAATTTTAAGAATAATAGGACTATAAGCTATTACAATTCTCCCATTAAAATATCAGAGCTTGGTTTTTATGTTTTCAAAAGTGTTATTTTCATTTTCAAAAAGTTCCTAAGCCTTAGGAGTCGAGTATAAGTGTCGAAAGTCTTTGATCGAGAAGTTGAGTCTCGAATCATTAAGTTGACGTCTTTAACGGTCAAATGATTTCAACCTTGATCAAAGTACTTATTGACATTCCTTAGGATGTTTGGGATATTAGATAAGCTAGGCCTAGCTCGATTTTTTTATTAAACGATGTCTTTTTCTTTGATTTTATAGTGATAGTATGGTTGGACGAGGAAGGGGAAGTCATCGCAAGGTTAGACCTTTGCAACCTGAGCCATAGGAACATAGCACTGAATTGGCTTATAGGCAGCCTCACACTATAAAACCACTAGCAGTAGTATAGCCAGATTTACCATCGGTGCCGAGGGAGGCTTTGTAGCAGGTAATGACATGGTGGGAACAGTATACTGCGTGGTAGCAGCCTAGGACTAGAGCACTATAGATGCTACCACAGGTATTGCCACCACAACAGCCAGTAGTGGTATCTAGTCCTGCACCAGGCTAACATCTGATGCTTGAAATCTCGAAGTATATCAAAGAGGTAAGAAATCTCAGGTGTGGTACTTTTGATGGGCGCGGTGACGTTACTAAGGCCAAATCTTGGATGAGACAGACCGCAGAGACATTTCATGATGTGGGGCTATCTGATGAGATGAAGCTGAAGGTAGTTGTTCGATTATTGGAGGGTGATGCTAGAGCCTAGTGGGAAAATTTCCAGGAACAATACCACAATTAGATTACCTAGATGGATTTTATCAATGAATTCAACAAACAATACTATACTAGATTTGATATAGATAAGAAGAAGGTTGCCTTCTTTACACTGACACAGGGGAATAGGTTGGTGCATGAGTTTGAGATAGAGCTGAGAGAGCTTGACACCTATGTCCCTGAATACATGGCAGATGAAGAGAATCTGTGTGTTCGGTTTGAGACTGGATTACATTTAGCGATCCAAGAGAGGATGACGATTACCCCTACTATCATGTTCAAGGAGATGGTACAGTTAGCTAGGAGAGTAGAGAATTTGGTGAAAGAGCGCGTAAGACAGTGGGAGGAAAAGAATCAAAAAAGGAAGGGAGGAGGTTCCTCCAGCTAGTAGCATAAGAGGAGCCATGGTAGTTCAGCTTCGGTTAGTATTGGAGGTGCTGCATCACCAGCTGTCAATTTACGGTCACTATAACCAGGAGGTCAGAGCACTGCCTATAATACTAGCTCTGCTTCTCGAGCTTGATCATATCGGTTTGAGCAGTGTTGAAACTACAAAAAGGTACACTCAGGTAAGTGTACAAAGTTGAGAAAGTTTTTTCAGTGTGGAGAGACAGGGCACATGAGGAGAGATTATCCACAGTTGGCTTGGACTTCAACTCAAGGAGGAGATAGCTCAGTGTAGCCAATGAGACACAGAGGGGAGAGGGTCAGGGCAGGTGCTCAATCTTTTAGATCCATATAGAGGACTGGTGTGGCTAGTCGTACACCTCGAGCTGGTGATCCGCGGCTTATCGTTCAATTTAAGAATTGATCCTTGGAAACCGGTCAAATAAAATTTATACCAAGAATTGC
>JAOTIZ010000006.1:11207431-11240268 GCA_027123425.1 Erythroxylum panamense | reverse complement strand
TTTATAGCCTCATACACGACTCCTAGCCCCCCACGTTGCAAGATCTACGATTGGCTTCCACTTATCCTAGAGATTTCCTCTCATCTTCTCCGTTTTAAAAGGATTTGGAGATGGAGTTTTGAGATGGAGATATCGATGCCGCCTGGGGGAGGGGGGTTATGGGTGGCGAGTGACGTCGATGTCTCCATTTCAAAAACCCATATCCAAATCCTTTTAAAATAGGGAAGATAAGAGGAAATCTCTAGGATAAGTGGAAGCCAATCGCAAATCCTGCAACTTGGGGGCTAGGAGTTGTTTATGAGGCTATAAAACCAACGCAATAGCTTGGAGAAACATGAGTAAGCAGTCACGCAAAGTTGAGAGGTTTGGAGGTTCTGTAATTTTTTTAAGCAGGATTAAAGCTAGGGGTTGTTGCAAGGAGTGAATGGGGTGATAAGAACCGATCCCCACCTATTTTGAGCTAGCTCAAGGTTGGTAAAGAGAAAAGTTCCATATCTTAAAAGGGCTAGTCAGAGGTCTGTAAAGTGCAGCAAGCCACCTAAAACCCTATTATCTTTTTTTCTAGTTTCTATGTTTAAGTTATTCTTATTTATTGAATTCTAGCTATACATATTGTTTTGACTAGTTAGGATATTATTATTATTATTTATTATTTTAATTAAATATAGTGTGGATTTAGTAATGTACAATTGCTGGAATTTCTAACTGTGTTTATTCATGTTCTTATTTTATTGGAGACATCCTTGATTATTTGAATGTGATAAGGGGAATTATTGATTCATTAGACATTCAGTAGACAAATTTCAACTATTGATTGTGTTTTTTTATACTTAACATGTTTTTATGCTTAAACTAAACTTGTACAATTACTAAGAGTGAAAAGCATTAAGTTGGAACCAGCTAGTTGGTTCTCTATATCCAACTTGTTAAATGTCTCGGAATATCTCGAATATGTCAAAATTGCATGATTGAACTAAAATTTGAAACATGCTTGTTCACTTGTGAATATTAGGTTAGATTTATATTTTATTTCTTTGATTTCTAGGAACAATTTGAACCGCAACCCCCCTCTTTTTATATAGGTATTGGGTTAGCTAAATTTATAGGTTTCTTGATTTTGAATTGTTTTGGTTTAGGATTTTTCCTATTTATAGGTTTATTGATTTTGAATTGTTTTGGTTTAGGATTTTTCCTAACTTCATGCTTTGCTAGAGATTTCATCCAAGCTGTCCAAATTCTTAGATGTGCTTCATTCTATTTGTTTAATTTCTACTCAACTTGAAAAATAGCATAGCTTAATATATTATGCTCAAAAGAACTACGTATTGAATATTTCATACGAATATGTTGATTAATATAGTTATGGCAGATCTGGAAATTTTCTTTTAATGGTTCATTAGTTTATAGAAAGATTGTTTTATTAGTTGAATTATGTAAAGATAAGTGTCTTCATAGAATTAGAAATGTAATTGGAAATTTAGGATGGTTTTTGAAAGTATTAAAAGATGAAATAGGGGCTATCCAACTGAAAAATTATTTAAGAAAATCCAGATTGTTGAAAGTAATGTATTTTGCTTTTGTTGGATCATTTAGAGTTATAAAACCACTTGAAATATACTTTCATGGAAGATAGGTGATATTAGAAAGAAATGAATTCATTAATGAAGTATAATTATAAGTTCTAAGATGAAAATTTCAGATTTATATAACTAGGTATCATCGCTAAAAATTCCAGCATTATATATTTTGAATGATTACGACTTTTTGACAAAGAAAGTGATTTTCCAACTTTTAAATGTTGATTATGTGATTTTAGAATGTATTATAAAGTTTATTTTCTAATGTTTTAATGTATCTTATTTATGTGGGTTAAAGAGGATATTATGTGTTTATTTTCATTATGGAATTTCTTTTATATGAGTGAAATTATTATGACGTAATTGTCTCTTTTAAAAGTATTATAATTAAAAAACTAAATTAGTAAATTAACTTTCCTCATGAAAACGACTCTGATTTGCTCTATACTAAATTAATTAACAAATTTGTAATTAAAATGAGGATTTAATTAGTATATGTCGACACAAATCATTTCTCTAGGAGGAAGTACCAAAACATTTGACTCTTCACCCAATCCAATATAAAGGATTGTGGTTGACTTAAAAATAAATGAATTACTAGTTGTAGAATATTTCTCATCACACTTAAACCTTAAATAATAAAGGAAGGGTTTGAACAACTTTTCCACCTGTCGCCTAAGTAATAAGTAAAGAGACCTAAAGTAAGAGATTAATTGGGGGGATTTTTTCCCATTTCATTTTCATAATATGATAGGAATATTTTAATTCCTTAATTCTTTTTAGTATTTTCTATACCATAGAAATGTGGAATAGAAAATCTATATCATTAACGATATAACTAGTAGAATAAAGTTATCTATTATTATGTGATTTGATACATTATGAGCAGTAATGTTGATAAGTTAGGGTAGTACAAAAAGAGAGGGATTATAAACAAAAGCCTACATGGCAGTTCCAATGCTACACCTTAAACCACTTGACCATCTCTCCTATATATTGATTATGGCCTAAAGATCAAATTAATCGCAAGTCGTTCATATTCGATTGTTAAATAGGTATAATCTGTACAATTCATTCTAATTATAAAAATAATTTTTTAAAAATAGGAAACTTTAATCAAATAAAGACCTTTCCTTCAAGACTAGAGGATAGATAACTTTTTAATGAGTAGAGTGCGTTTTTCTTGTTATTTTGTACTGTAGAAGTACTTTTTTATGGAAGGTAATTATAAAATTATAAAATGAATTGCCACTTATATCTGTGCCTGGATCTTGTATAACTAGAAAATTTAATGATAAGACCTTTGCAGTTTAACAAATATCTTATTAAAAATAATTCTGACAACTTTAGGAGAAAAAGAAGCATTTACCTATTACAACGATGGTGTGATTTGATTTTTTTATTTCCACTTCAAGTTTTAGAAGAAACATGCAGTAGTCAAGATATAAAAACAATTGCTTTTATTGTGTATCCACGATTAATGTAGCCTCAGTTGCTTCAATTGTTGATTTTAACATTGAATGAATGATGTTATGCTTATGATTAGGGTATGGGATCTATATTGCAAGTTATTATTACTCAAATCCTACCAATAGTTGATATAGAGGAAGAAGCATTATGCATAGGGATCCATAACACATGAAAAACTTTGTTATAAAATCTCCCTTATCCTTATTAGGATTAGGATTAAGAAGAGTGGTTGGGATAACAAGCATCCATCTCATTTATACACTGGATACTTGTATAACCATTAAAGACTATTGAACTGACTAATTCCTAGAAAGTTAAGAAGTTTAAGGACAAAGAAATTATTGGAGTTAACTTAACATTTTTTTGTCTAATTCTAATATTCTTGACATTAAGAAAATAACTTTTGCAAGAAGGTTAGGTAAACATTTTCATATGAGATGAAAATCTCACGTAAAGTTTTGGAATAAGATTCTTTAAATCAAATATCTACTGTAATGGATGTCTACTCAATCTAAAGGAAATTATGCAGAAGCTTTACAGAATTATTATGAAGCTGTACGACTAGAAATTGATCCCTATGATCAAAGTTATTATTATATAATATAGTTCTTATTCATACAAGTAAGGGAGAACTCGCAAAAGCTTTGGAATATTATTTTTGAGCATTAGAATGAAACCCCTTCTCACCACAAGCTCTTAATAATATGGTCATGATCTGTCATAATGTGAGACTATCTCCACTTAAAAAGAAAAGAGAAAGAAAGAACATAATATGCATCATCTAATATTAGAGAAAAAAACTTCATAGAAGTCGAAATATGCCTAGATATTTGGGTCTATAGATAAAGAAAAACAATCTAATTGATTGCTAGAGGAAGCCCCGTAAAGATCAATTAATGATATTTTTGGCTGATACAATATAAAACTGCTTACTTATGTCATAATAATAGATAATTTTCATAATATGAGATAAAAGTTAGGAATCGCCTATTGTAAGAGAGTCAATTCCCTAGAGGATTGAGTGGCAGTATAGCATCAGATCCCAAAGATAGTAAGTATTTTCTTTCTTATGAAGAAAAGTATCTTTAAAAGATTCTATATCTATTCTATAAAACTTTTTAGATGATATATAAAATCGAGATAGTTAACTTTTAGAAAAGTCTAATGATAATAGATTGGCTACATTTGTTTTATTCTTCTAAAGGTGGGAGAAACCTATATTCACTAGGCTAAGAGCACCCCCTCAACTAAATGTTTCCAAAGCTAGTTGACCAAAATAAGGATCCCAAATTGCATGAACAATAGGTCTCACATGTAGAGGATCCTGTATCTATGCTTCAAATTTTCCTTTCCAAACTACATGAAAAAACTTTTTGAAAGTCCACAGAAAAATTATTTCTAATTTCCCTAAATGAGAAGCAAATTTGTTTTGACAAAGGCGTTCATCATCATGACCCTCAAAGTCATATGCGGTAGCAATACTAAACTAAATATGATGAGTTATAGGGTTTTGAGCTAAGCCTTGGAAATCTTAATGCCATAATTCCTTTCAAATCCTCCCAGTCATTATCTTACTATAATAATTCTTGCTAAAAAGAACACCCATATTATGGCAATTCCTCTAAGAAGGTAATAGGTTACTTGTACAACACATTCTTAGATAATGTTCAAAGCTCTTGGCTGAGTAACAGGGAAAATTTTAATTTATCATGAGCCCAAATGATTGATTTACTCTTGGTTAAGTAACAGGGAAAATTTTAATTTATTATGAGCCCAAATGATTGATTTAATAATTCTTACCAATAATCATAACCTCAATAGAAATATTAAACTAAAAGCCTATTCAAAATGAGTGCCTATGAAAAAAAGCCCATATATAGATAATGGAGAACCATAAGATTGAATTACTTAGGTCACCTGTACCTATAAAAAATCATAGAGCCACCAATTAATAGTAATGGAAACTATGTAAAATTTCCTCCTATAATATATGTTACCACCCTTTGATCACTTATACTACCCCAAATGTTTGATCGCATTTTTCAACTAAAATGAAATATTACTAACAAAATTGAATTATACATCCAAAAAAGCCTTAAGAAGACATAATCCTAAGTGGATACTTGACATGTTCCCCCTCTGCTAGGTCCATCACAAAGGAAATGAAATAGGTGACAAGGCAACTTTGCCTCCCATGACAAATCGGAGCTTGTTGTTGTAGCAGAAACCATTCTAATAGGGAAAGATCAAATCCAAAAAGCATAAATGAGAGGAAGAAAGAAATAAGAAGTTCTCTCTTTAAACAAGATTCTAAAGTTTTCTTTTCTCTTATTTTACTTTTGGATTGAAGTTCAAGATTGTCATAAATTTTTGGTGAATGGTTGATGTGCTTTTTTACCTCTCAAATGGATCACCGCCACTCAACTTTTGCACTCTCAACTAACCTCATCGAACAATGTAAACAACTCCCATAGATCTGCTTCTAGTTTTTAGAATCTAGCTTTATCCCCTTAGCCATTTCTTCTTCTTCTTCTTTTTCTTTCATCTTTAGCCATCCTTTATAGCTTCTTCCAACATTGTGTTTGACAACAATGTCTTTTCTGCAAAACAAAACATAAAATTCATTATTTATGACTATAATGGAGACAGATTTCCCACCACTGTTAGCCAATTCCTCCAGCTCTACCCTCCCTTAATCCCCCTCTTCGTTCCTAACTCACTTCACAAACCAAAATAACCCATCCTACCCCCCAACTAGTGCCTTTCCACTTCCATCTAACAGTGTTCAACTATAGAACAAAGGTGTTAGAAAGACTTGGAAACAAGTTGGAGGAGACAATTCGGGTTCTTCCTTGATCTATTGTCCGCCAGCATAGATTGAAGGGAAATTTATGGTAGATCCAAGCCTAGAAATTCTACAAAAGGGATCTAGGTCATGGGAAGCAGAACTTGTTGGTTTTTTATGGATAAAAGGCTAGCTTTTCCAGTCATACAAGCTTGGACCTAAAGAAATTGGAAAAGTAGAGGGCTAATGGAAGTTATGCTAATAGGGGAAGATAACCTAATTTTTACCTTCTCCTCTAAATTGGAAGCTCAAAAGGTAATTGAAGAAGACCCTTGGCACATTTCCCAACTTCATTTATCTCTTCATAATTGGCAGTCGGGTATGGAATTAGAGAAAATTAGATTGAAAAACATTCCTCTTTGGGTCAATACCAATTTGTTTTCTCAATGCAGTGTTTTCATCTATACAAATTAGAGAAAATTATATTGAAAAACATTCCTCTTTGGGTCAATATCCATAATATTCCTTTGGAATATTGGACAACTAAAGGATTGAGTATGCTAGCTAGTTATTTGGGAAAACCAATTTGTATGGATGAAAACATTGCATTGAGAAATATCTTTAAGGAAATGAAGGAAAGCATTCCTATCCTAAGATTGGCTTATGGGCATTTACTCATAGAAGACAAGATTTTGGTCATATACCAATGGAGGCCTTCCCTAAAAGCAAAAGTTAAAGAATGGAAACCAACATGGAAAGTTTTCACTAGAGGAGATTATTGGGAGGTGTCGGGGTTGGAGAAGCAAGGGTTGGGTTTGGAAAAGCAAGTGACAAGTTTAGAGAAACAAAATACTGCAAATAAAAAAGGGTTGGAGGAAACTGAATATAATTCAGATAACCACGTGAGACAAGATAGATTGTGTCAGACTGAAAGTGAATTAACTACAAAGGATGAGACTGCCCTAGTGGAAATCCTTCCAGATTTAGATCTACATGTGGGAATTCAACAACAACTTTTGACTACCTCCTACAGTATGTCAGGAAACAACCAAGAAAGTGGAAAAGAAATGGGTGAGACAAATCCTTGTCATAGAGACAAGGAAATCCAACTAAATGAGCATACCTAATAGCTAGAAGAGTAGCAGAAAGGAGCTACTCAACAGGAACATTTTGAACAAGTAAGTTCATGAAAAAGTAATAAGAACAGTAGGAAAGGCTCCAAAGGGAAAAGCAATCTTATATGACCCTTATAGTATGGAATGTAAGAGGAATAAATAACCCTTCTAAGCTTAATGTAGTAAGGGATTTTGTTATAAAGGAAAAGCTTTTGTTATTTTGTTTGCTAGAAATAAAAATTAGGGAAGCTAATATGAATAAATTATGTTGTTTGGGAAGCAACATGGCGATGTATCACTAATCACCAATGTCAGGCATATTGTTTACGATAGAGACTAATTGGAAATGGAAGTACTGGAAACCAATCAGCAATTCATTCACATAAGGCTTAAATTCAAAATGGAAAATAGTTATGCTCTTACTATATTTAACTTTTCTGAATTGTTCTTATACTGAAACAATATTCTGTACTCAACTTCCATCCAAAAATTGATATTCTTAGAGACTGAATTAAAACTCAATTTCATCAGAAAATTTGTAGCCCTATCTCTCTAGTTTACTCCAAATCAAATATCATCTCATTTGGATAACTAGAAAAAAAATATGGCTAAAACACTGAATCATACTCAGTGAACATGTGTTCAAATACATTTTCCAACTTATGACTTCCAACGTTTCACATATAATAGTTCTAACTTCCAAGAAAAGTTTAGGGTCCAACAATTGATACTTAGGGGTATCCCATATTGGCTGGAGAGGAGAACGAAGCATGCCTTATAAGTATGTGGAAACCTCTTCCTTGTAGAAGCGTTTTTCATGCCCTAACACACTGGATCCTATCAGAACTCTGAAGTTAAACGTGCTAGGGCCAGAGAAGTACTAGGATGGATGACTTCCTGAGAAGTCTTGGAAAAAATCAAAACCATGAGGGTGCGAGGCCCTAGAGGTCAAGGCCTAAAGTGGACAATATCTGCAAGCAGGTGGGCGTGAAGCCCGAGAGGTCGAGGTCCTACAATTGGTATCAGAGTCAAGACCCGAGCGATATGCCAGCGCAGATGTTGGCCCTCCTGAGAGGAGGTGGATACTTAGGGGTATCCCATATCGGCTGGAGAGGAGAACGAAGCACGCCTTATAAGGATGTGGAAACCTCTTCCTTGCAGATGTGTTTTCTATGCCCTAACGCACCGGATCCCATTAGAACTCGGAAGTTAAACTTGCTAGGGTTAGAGCAGTACCAAGATGGGTGACCTCCTGGGAAGTCCTAGAAAAAAAAACCTTGAGGGTGCGAGGCCCTAGAAATTGAGGCCTAAAGCGGACAATATCTGCAAGCGGGTGACCACGAGGCTCGAGAGGTTGAGGTCCTGTGGATGCGAGGCCCGAGAGGCCGAGGTCCTATAAGAGTATAGCTATGAAAGATGAACTAAACCATATTGACAAGAACTAAGTTTGAAATTTATTACCTTATCCACAAAGCAAGTCAGTCATTAGAACTCGTTGGGTCTTTCGAAACAAACTCAATGAAAATGGTAAAGTGGTAAGAAATAAAGCTAGACTTTTAACTTAAGGGTGTAATCAACAAGAAGGCATTGATTTTGATGAGACTTATGCTCCTATTGCAAGAATAAAATCAATCAAAATTTTACTTGTCTTTGTATGTTATAAAAAATTCAAATTATATCAAATGGACATCAAAAGTGCTTTTCTAAATGGATATATTAATGAAGAAGTATTTTTTAAGCGATCAAAGTTTCGAGAACATAGACCATTCATATTATGTGATGAAGTTGACAAAAGCATCATTTGGTCTAAAGCAGGCTCCTTGAGCATAGTATGATAAGTAACTTCTTGCTTAAGAATAACTTTAAAAGAGGAAAGATAGATAAAACTCTATTTATTAAGAGGAAGAAGAATGATTTACTTATTGTTCAAATATATGTTGATGACATAATGTTTGGTGCCACTAATCCTTCTTTTTGTGAAAAATTCTCAACTTTAATGCAAGGGGAGTTTGAAATGAGTATGATGGGAGAGTTGTCCTTCTTTCTTGGATGGCAAATTAAGCAAATAGAAAAGGGATTCTTCATTAGTCAAGAAAAGTATAAAAAGAAACTTATCAAGAAATATCATTTTGAAAATCGCAAACCGATGGGAACTCCAATGTACACTGGAACTAAACTTGATAAGGATGAAGCTGGCAAAGCTATTAATGAGACAAAATACAGAGGAATGATTAGTTCACTTCTATATCTCACAAGTTCAAGACCTGATATTATGCTTAGCATGTGTCTTTGTACACGATTTCAATTAAATCCTAAAGAAAACTACCTTTAAGTAGTCAAGAGGATCTTTCGTTATATCCTTGGAACTATGGATTTCGATTTATGGTATCCAAAAACTGACTCATTTGACATAGTTAGCTATTGTGATGCAGATTATGCAGGTGATAAAGTTAATAGGAAAAACACAAGTGGTTACTGTCAATTTCTTGGACGAAGTTTAGTTTCTTGGTTCTGTGAGAAACAAAATTGGACAACACTCTCTATAACTAAAGTTGAATATATAAACAACCGCTAGTTATTATGCTCAAAGCTTATGGATGAAGCATCAGCTTCAGGAATTTTTTTTTCTGAACTTTAATCATATTCCAATATTATATGATAGTACAAGTGTAATTAATCTATCCAAAAATCTTGTGCATCATTCTAAGACTAAGTATATAGAAGTCAAACATCATTTTCTTAGAGATCTTGTCTTAGAAGGGACTATTGAACTATTACATGTTAATACTAAAAATTAAGTAGATGATATTTTCACTAAGCCACTTGCAGAGGATAGATTTTGTTTATTACATAAAGAGCTTGGCTTATCAGACATTTAATTCTTCTCGAAGATGTTATACTACTTCCTTTTGCAGATATTAGCAGGCTTCTATCAATTCAAACAGGGTACTTAAAAAGCCTCTGTTAGTTAAAAAGGGAAGAGTAATTTGTATTCTGAAAGTTGTGATAACTAATGATATCGTTTTAGTTTTTGAAAACACGTATGATGTATTGACAGCTTTTTGTACATGATTGATAGAAGATACAGAAGAGATTATACCTCTAAGAACATATATGACTCTTCATCTTCACACGAAACCATCAATTAGAAACTACCTCTTGGAAACCGTTTCTTAAAAATTGTTTGGATTATCTCAAGACGATTCCTTTCTTCTTCTTATCTTCAACACTCATTGCACCTCACTTTATTCTTTACAAATCTCATTAGTAAATCTCAGCATTCTCTATTTTTGATAATCGCATGAATAAAGTCCAAGGTCCAAAAGAAATATCTGACATCTACTACTAGTTATGGCAAAGCTCTCTTCCATGAACAAGAGTTTGAAACTTTTGATTCTGAATCATCTTCTTTGTCACTAATAATAGGATCGCTAAACACTTATGTTGAACCAATGAGGTAAAATGTGACATTTTTCGACTTGTTAGCTAAAAGATATGAATTTTCAAACTTTTGGCATGGTGTAGGAGGATTTGAGTTTGGGCTGAAACTTTAAACCAAAATTTGACCCTCTTAATGACTAAAGTAGTTTTTAAATCCTTCCATGAAGTTGTAGAGCTCCCTTTTACCTTTTTATTGATACCAAATTTACGAATTTTAGACTTCGGGAGCAAAAGTTATGATGTTTATAAATTCTGAAATTTTCCTGCAAATCCAGACTTCATTCTTAGACGTGGCCATGTCTAGTCTCTAAATCTCTTAGACGTGCCCACGCCTAATCTCTGAATGTCCTTCTCTCACTCTTTTGCTTCTAACTTTTTCGTTTGACCTCGGATTCACTCGGTTTTCGAAGCGTTGGTTTTCTAGAAAAATTTTATACCCCTTTTTAGTAAAATGAGAGTGTCGGGTTTTGGTCGGACTTTACGGATAGTATTAAAGAGAGTCATTCACGTGATGGTTTTGAATGAAATTCCGTTTTTGGGCGTTTTTGTGAGCTATAGAGATCCGATTGAGGCGATTTCTGTTTCTAATTGACCTAGAGATACGGAATTTCATTTTAGCTTAGGATTCAGAATTAATTATGGGCCCTAAGTAGATTAATTTCTATTGGAAGATAATTAGGATGAATTTCTCCAGATTGGTTCGGATGACATTAAAATAAGTTCGGTTTGAGGTTCCTCTGGGGTGAGGAATCCCTCCCTCGTGAGATGCGCGTCTAGATGTCACGTAGGACGTCGGGCACGCGACTCACCAGGGAGGGGTTCCAACACTTAGATTCCTAATAGTTTTCTTTTTGCGTCTCCATTAAGGGTCATAGCTTTTAGTGTTGATTTGAAAGAGATGGATTGAACCAAAATAAGGATATCAATTGGAAGAGTAGGAATTGGATACTTTACTGAACATGCTTCAATATTTTGATGATTTCTGGATCAGTAGAGCTTCGAATAAGATAACTCTTATTTCAACATAAACTAAAGACACAGAGCTATGAATGGTATGAAGAAGTTAAAGTCAAATTCAGTTTCTAAGAGGTTTAAATTTCCGATAAGAGTTGTGCATAGTATACTTATTTGGACAAGAGCAGTTCAAAAAGGTTTGAAGTGTATCTTTTAAATCACTGACCCAAATGGAAAGATTTTGGTGTCATTGGAAATGTAAGACAATAGAGAAGATTCTTATAGAATAAAGTGTTATGTCAGAATATTCAAGGGTGTTTTTGGCAAGACACTTATGTGTAAAAGGCATAAGGCATAAATGGAAGAGCAAAATTGGAAGAAGAAGTGTTGTCTTGCCTATAAATGAAAGGAAGAAGAAGAGAATAAGGGAAGGAGAAAGAAAGAGAAAGAGAGAATGTTATGAAAAAGAGAGAGAAATACAAAGAGAAGAAGAGAATGAGAGAAAGGAGAGAAAACAAGCTAAGGTTTCAATTGTATTAACCTTCAAGAGAGATTTTGGAGTTGTTCAAGAAAGTAAAAGGGAAGAGGAAGAGAAGAGCTTCCCTTTGAGCTAAAAATTTCTTCAATTGGTGAAGAATCAAGGGAACCAAGAGAAATCCTATCCAAGAGCAAGGGAAAAGACAACCTTGACTTGGATTTTTGCAAGGAAATGAGGTGGGTAATATATTTACGGTTATTGTGTAAATGGGCAAATTCTTGCCTATGTTTGGATATGTGTTAAATTGTTTGAAATTGACTTGTTGTAAATACATGATGATTTTGATTATGTTATACCGTGAAAGAAGCATGATATCTTGATAAAATTTAATTGTGATTTTTGATCAATGTTATGCCTTGAAATATGTCATGACATTTTGCATATATAGAAAGGAAAGAACAAGGAATATGAAAGAAAAAAGGTTTGAAAGTATAAAAGTTTTTTGGTAAAATGATTCTGAGCATAATTATGTACTCCTGTTTGGACGAGAGTGGAACCATTCTGTTTGTCACATGCACATTGACAAGAGCCTTCTCCCGGCTGCCCGCTTGTGACATATGAACTTCGAAAATGGACTCATTCTATTCATGGGGTAAACTTCAGTTTCCTCATTCTGTTTCATGGAACCCTTGAGCCGTTTGTTGTGCAT
The DNA here is from genome assembly GCA_027123425.1 of Erythroxylum panamense. Taxonomy (NCBI): domain Eukaryota; kingdom Viridiplantae; phylum Streptophyta; class Magnoliopsida; order Malpighiales; family Erythroxylaceae; genus Erythroxylum; species Erythroxylum panamense. The sequence continues at coordinate 11,227,739 of JAOTIZ010000006.1, read as the reverse complement.
TTGCATCTTTAAATTATCAAGTATGAAGCATATTGAGTGTTATGTGATTTGAGCTAAATTTGATGAATATTTAAATTGCTTGAATAAAGTATAAATGCTAGAATTGCTAGACACACATATATATATATGCTTGACTTTGGTCAATTTCCAATGGCTATATATATATTAGCCACTAAGCTGTATAGCTCACCCCACGCTTCCCTCCTCAGGTGCAGAAAGAGAAGATTAGCGATCCTTACAAGGCATTGGAATTCCAAGATAGTTAAAGACTTTTGTAATTAACTTAGTTCAAAAACTTTTTGTATTTTAAAATCATTTTAAGCATAAGCATTCAAATTGTATCATGTGTATTTTTATATTTTATATTTGCATTAAAGCAAAGAGATGGTTTTTCAAATGCAAAGATATTATGAAAACAAACATTGTGTTCTGTAATGGGCCCAAATGATTATCGAAACTCTGATGTGTTCAATAATGTTTGCATCTTTGTGACAAAAATTGTTTTAAATAAATCGGACCATTTTGATCATTGATTTACAACATATGCATTAATTGTATATAAGAAAAAAATTTGCAATGATTTTTGACCGTTATTTGTCTTCGAATGCTGGGCTCTGAAAGCAGGATCCAGCATTGTCTGTCTATCCGAAAATGAAATATTGTACTAAAATTCAACTTCGTACCTATGGTTGACTGTAAACTACCCCATAATCTTGAAGTGAATCTGGGATCTTGATCAGACACAATAGATACTAGGATATCATGTAATCTTACAATCTCATTCACATACCTCCAAGCTAATTGATCTAGTGAATTATTCTCCCTCACAGGTAAGAAATGGGTCAATTTCTTCAATCTATCAACAATGATGCAAATAGCATCATGTTGCCATGGAGTCTTAGGCAATCTCATAACAAAATCCATAGTAATTCTCTCCCATTTTCACTCAAGAATTAGCAATGACTGTAACTTCCCAATCGAAGCTTAATGGTCAGCTTTAATCTACTAACAAGTCAAACATTTAGAGATATATTATGCTTTTTTAAGCATACTATACATTTTAATAGTACTAGGATGCATAGCATAAGTTGCCATGTATGCTTCTTCCATAATCTCTTCTCAATAATAGTACACACAATCTCTGCTTCAACCATAGTGTCTCATCTCTCAACTTAAACTCAGAACTTTAATCCTGTTTCAACTTCTCAATAAGCTTTACTAATTCTAAATCTTTACTCTAAGCTTTTCTTATTCTCCCATGCAATATTGGCCTAAGCTTCAGTGTAGCTACTAATGTTTCATTTTTCCCCAAATTCAATTTAACATTCAATACCCTCAATTATACTAGGTTTGGTAACCTTGAGGTCTGTATCTGTGCCACATTGCTATTGGATTTTCTACTTAATGTATCCGCTACCACATTAGCTTTACTAGGATAATATTCAATTGTATAATCATAATCTTTCAAAAGGTCAATCCATTTCCTCTGTCTCATATTCAATTATTTTTAACTCAATAAATATTTCAAGCATTTTTAACTCAATAAATATTTCAAGCTCTTATGATCCATGAATATCTGAAACATCTCACCATATAGATAGTGTCTTCAAATCTTTAAAGCAAATATCACCGCAGCCAATTCCAAATCATGAATTGGATAATTGAACTCATAAGACCTCTACTGTCTCAATGCATATGCAATCACTTGGCCAGACTGCATCAAAAAACATCTTAGCCACTGGGGTGAAGCATCACTATATACTATATATACTCCAAACCCAGATGGAATAACTAAGACCGGTTTGTGGTCAACCGATATTTTAACTCCTCAAAACTCCTTTGCCATTCATCAGTCTATCTAAAAGGTACATCCTTCCTCAAAAGTTTTGTCAAAGTGGTTAAGATCAATGAAAACTCCTTGACAAACCTCTTATAATATCCTGTAAGCCCAAGAAAACTCCGAATCTCATGTACATTCCTTGGGGTTTCTCACTTCATCACTACCTCAACTTTCTTTGGTCCACCTATATGCCTTGTCTAGACACTATATGACCCAAGAACACTACTTGATCTAGCCAGAATTCACAATTTCTGAACTTGGCATACAATTGCTTATCTCTTATTATCTATAACACTAGCATTAAATGCTCAGAATGTTCCTCATTGTTCTTCGAGTACACCAAAATATCATCAATAAATACAATTACAAAATGATCTGAATAAGGTTGAAATAACTTGTTATTTAATGTCATAAAAGTTGCCGAAGCATTTGTTAACCCAAAAGACATCACTAGAAATTCAAAGTGCCCATATCTGGTCCTGAATGCACTCTTTGGTACATCAGCTTCTGCTATCTTCAATTGATAATACCCTAATCTCAAGTTTAGTTTAGTAAACACCCGAGTTCCTTGTAACTGATCAAATAAATCATTTATCCTCAGCAAAGGATACTTATTCTTCACTGTCGCCTGATTCAACTACCTGCAATTAATACATAGCCTTAATGTCCCATCCTTCTTCTTTACAAATAACACTGGAGCTCCCCAAAGTGACACATAGGGTCTGATGAAACCCTTATACAACAACTTTTGCAATTGGGCCTTGAGCTCCTTCAGTTTGATAGGTGCCATCCTATATAGAGGAATCGATATAGGAGTGGCACTTGGAACAAGGTCAATCATGAACTCTGTCTCTCTTTTTGGGGTAACCTTGATAAATCACTAGAAAACACGTTCGAAAAATTCCTAATAATAGGAATATCCTAAACTGTCTACCCATTACGAGTGTCAGTCACGTAGGCTAAATAAGCCTCACATCTACTTCGGCTCAACTTCAAGGTATTCATTAAAGAAATTAACCTGGCTGGCACTGCTTGACTAATACCTTGAAACATTACTCTCGACTGACTAGTGGATTCAATGATCACCTCCTTAGTATACCAGTTCATTACAACCCTATGAGTAGTAAGCCAATTCATACGTAGAATAATATCTATCTCCTTCAACTGTAGTACTATCAGGTCAGCCTCTAACTCTACCTGATCAATTTGTATAATACACTCCTTACATATCTCCTAAAGTATTCACTACTAAACCAAATTTTAGTATCTCTCTCTTTCAACACAATCTAGATGCCAGAAGCGGTGTGATGAATGAATGTGTAGACCTAGGGTCTAACAATATAAATGTCTCAATTAAAAGACATGTAACACACCTGCAATGACATCTAGGGATTCCTGAGCCTCCTGTCTAGTGATAGCGAAACGTAAACAAGCTCCCGTTAACCTCCAACATTGCCCACTATGTTTCTTTCTACAGTGCTCACAATTGGGCATCTGTGATAGTTTCCTACTATATGTCTGTCCTCTAGACAACTGACCTCTGCCAGAATAGCCAAAGCCACCTCTCGGCCTAAACGCTGACTGTCTCGATCTCTGTTGTGACCATGGCGGTCTGCTTTGACATTTACTAAATCTTCTCCTAAATTTAGCTTGAAATTCTCCATATCTCTTCATTTTGGGCTCTTATCTATACTCTACTTGTCCATCCTTTAGCAACTGCTCAATTCTGATAAAAAAAAGCTCTTAGTTCAACAAAACTACTCAGATTGGTAATGGCCAGCCTCGTTCTGATTTCCATATTAAGCCCATCCTCGATCCGTCTACACTTGTCTTCCTCTGTCGGGATCAAGGCTGTAGCATACCCTATCAACTCATTGAACCAAACTTCATACTTAGCTACTGTGGAGTTCCCCTGTTTTAGATCGAGGAATTCCTTTATTTTATAGTCCAAGTAGATTTTTGGCATATAGTTCTCCTTGAAAACTTTCAAAAATTCTTCCCATTTCAGTCTACACGGTCAAGTGGAACTACCAGGAATAATCTTCCACCACTTATATGCTAGACCTTGTAATAGCAAGACTGCATGTAACATCCCTTTTTCCCATGTTAGGGCTAGAATAGTAAATTATGAGGCATTTATGAGAACTTAAGAAAAATGCACATCATGCATAAGTTAAGTGTGACATGCACTTTTTTACACATTCGTATGACTGTACATGCATTCATTGACATTTTCTGGGTATATTTGGATTGAGTTATGATTTTTGGGAAAATTTGTGAATTTGGAATTTATATATATTGAAAATTTTATTGATTAGTGGAGTTATAACATTTTTGAATTTTGGTATTAATTTTCAAAATTTATGGAGAAAAAAAAGCGAATCAAAAGAAGATTTAGAGATAGTTGGATTGTAAAGATAGAATTAATAGAGTTAGTTTCAAGGGAAACTAAGTTAGAGCTTAGACCGTAGGAAAATTGACAAGTGTTAACTATTTTATATTTTGTTAGAGAAGTAAGTTGTAGTTATCTGAGAGTTAAAAAGGGTTGAGTAAAATGTCTTAAGTGATATTTCCAGCCACCTTCTTCAAACTTCCATTCAATACATAGAGTTTTTTTCACCAAACACTTTCTAAGAGACTTCTGTGTTTTTCCTTCTCGTACACCAATCCCACCTTGCAAGTTGTTTCTTCTACCTTAAGAAAAACCAGAAGATGGTTAATATTCACAGTGAATACGTGATTTTTGCATGGAGCTTAGGGTTTGAAGATAATTGAAGATTGTGGAGTTTTCAACAAGTAAGTAGTGAGGAAATCCTTTAGAGTTATGGATTTATGAAATGAAATTGATGAATTTCTGTCATCTGTATGAAAAATGACATATACGTGTATATATTCATGAATACTGTGGATGAGATGAAAATTTTGATTATAGTGTTATTTAGTTTTTGATGGATTTCTAGTGATCTGATGTTGTGGAAATTATTTTTGGAGTTAGAAATAGCAATGAAATGGTGTTTAAGATGAGTGTACGAAATGAAAGTATGAAAAGGTGGTATATTCTATTTTCGATTTCTTCATTGTGCATGAATATATGTATGTGTGTGTTTACGTGGGTTGATGTTTTCCTTTGAGGTCATCAAGAAAATGGTTTTTGAGTTGAAATGTAGTTGTAAAATGATGGTTTAAGATGGGAATGAGTGTATAAATGAAGGTTGAGAAGAAAATAGTGACTGTGATAAAAAGTTGAAATTTGTTGAACCTAAAGAGTGAGAAAATGGATATCTGAATTTGTAATGATCTTGATAGAACTTGGTTAATTTTTCTTTTTAGAGGTAATGTGGATTATGGTGAGTGAGTTTAGTAAAGTGGAGTAGATTAAATTGAAGTGTTGGTTTTTTGAAAAGTGGAAGTTGTCTGAAAATTTTTTTGGGAATGAACAGTGAGAGTTGAATTTTTAATCTGAACTTTGGTAAATTTTTTTGTACTGATATAGGAATATTTTGACAAAATGTCCTTTATAAAAGTTGTAGATCTTTATTTTAACTTTCCATTGATATAAAGTTTGGAAATTTTGGATTTCTGGATCAAAAGTTATGGAGTTTAGAAGTTTAGATGTCGGTGAAAAAGAAGAAGTGGAAAAGCACTGTCATGCAAAAGCACGACGGTGACATTGAGGGTTATCCAAAAAGCACCATCATGTAAAAGCACAACGGCGACCTTGGAGGTGAAGAGAAATTTGTACTCTCATGCTTAAGCACGATCGTGCATTTGGGATTTTCGCTTCTACTTAGCAGTTTTGCTTCTTTTGATCATAACTTCTTCTCTAGACCTCCAAATGATCTGATTTTTTAAGAATTGGATTTATAACACATTTCTATATCTCTCCATAAAAATTTATAGCTTTTGGTTTTGAATAAAAAAAGATTGATCGAATCAAATTAAGGGTATTGGTTGGAAGAGTATGAATTGGTGTTGTTTTACTGAACACCCCTTAGTATTTTGATTATATATGGACTATAGGATTCCAAATGAGATAATTTTTGATTTGGAGTAACCTAGAGATATAGGCCTATAAATTTTCTCAAGAAGTCGAATTATGATTCAGTCTCTAAGATGTTGAATTTCTGGATGGAAGTGGTACATAGTACACTATTTTTGAATATGAATAATCTGATAATGTTTGAGGCATATCTTCCAAATTACTAAACACAATTAAGTGATTTTGGTGTCAATAGAAAGATAAGACATAGAGGAACACGTTTCTAGAAGAGAGTATGACCAAATTATATCAGTTTTACTTTCTAATTGAATGTGAACAGTAGACCCGAAAGTATGACTTGAAGGAAAATCTGAAGTGGTCAATGAAGTTGTGTGATTGGTTTTACATTGCTTTTTATCGATCCAAATTATAAGTGTACATGGTATTAATGAGGGCTTTGATATCTGAATGACATGATCATAAGGATCTCAATAAAAGTACCTCGGAATTGTCATTGAACATGCATTGTGCACATTTTATACAAGTATATGTGCATTAATGAATACTTATATATTTGTGCAAAGTTGCGATATGTGTAAATGTGTTTTGTACGATATAGAGGAGTCAAGTAGACATTAGACAGACATTGCCAGACCATCCAGGCAATAATATATTAGAGCGTTCTGTGAGTCAACCTAGATGATTTCCTAAGATTGATTTGATTTAATTTGTTTAAACTTCCAATATTGTTAACTTGTTTGCGATTTGTTTATGAATTCTGGACTTGAATTGTCCAAGGAGACCAATATTCGGGAATGTATTGGAAGTGCTTTGATCATGGTTTTGATTGCTATGGATTCTAAATGCTATGTAAATTCTTAATAAAAGCTGAATACTGTACTTCGGTCCGATGATTATAAGCTTTGTTTGAGCACCACATGTGATTTTTATATATGACATATGTATTTGATGCATTTCATAAAATGCATGCTCAGATAAAGGCGTTGGGACTTGAGTAGCTAGTTTGAAGTGCTTCCACATAGAGCTTTGCTCCGTGGTTTCTGATTCTGCATGTAAAGCTATGCTTCGTGATTTTGTTCTGACTGAGTCCTATATGCTAGTATTTGTATAGGTATATGATAGGTACTCGGTCACAATAGTAAAAACGAATATGGGTCTCATGCATATAGCATTATAAGACTAAATTTCTTTGAATGATTTGCAAAGTTGAAATGAGTGATAAAGTGATATGAGCTAGTTGTTATATTGAACTGTGTGATCGTATGATATCCCATGTTATGTGAAATATCAAGAATATAAGTATGATCTGAATGAATATCTGTGATATGTGTTTAAGATCCGGTGAAATCATCAATGATGGTTCACTCACAGAGTTCACAAAACTCATTCAAAATTGTAATGTGGCTTTTCAGTTACGAGACAGGAGACCTAGTGCTTTAGACAGGACTAAAAGCCCCTTTGAATTTTGTTATGACTCAGAGGTCTGTCAGTTGACGCTAAAAATGCTGTAGAATTTATTTTGTAGTTTTGTTAGAACCTATAAGAGGTTTTGTAAATATTTGTATGATGTAAACAGTGTAAGAATTGTGAATGAATGCAATCAATGGTTTTAAAATTTAGTGATCTTTGAGTACTTTAGATGATGCCATGTGTGTAAGTTGGATTTGCTTTTGCTCCAACATACCATTATCATAGGGTATATACTTGAATACCCATCGAGTATTCTAGTATTTGCCTTATGGTAGTGGGATGTTGCAGATGTAATATGAAACTCTCTTCTTCTATCTTATTCGGTTCTATTACATTATATACCATCCTCCCAAATGATGGAATAATATTATATTTTATTTAATTTCACTTAAAGGTTCTTCATTTCTACGTATACCCCCACCTCTTCTTCATTTGAAGTCATTTAGGTTGAGCTTAAACTTAAGCAATTCTCTTTTAAACTCTCAAATTCGTATATTAGAGTGGTCAGTGATGGATATTGGATGCATTGGTTTAGAGTTGCTATTATGAAATTATGAACTATGATCATTGGGAGCATTTCCGCTTCCGTGTAGCAATTTGTGACTAACGGATTGATAGTGAGAAGAAACGCCTGATGAATTTAAAAGGTGTGATCCTTCAAATTTTAACTGTTAAAAAATAGTTAATGATATCATTTATAAATAATAAATAATGATCAATTGAAAATATTGATGATAATTATATGAAAAACACAAATATGAGATAACTTGTACGAGTAAAAATAACATTTTTTAGAAGATTATTTTAACCTATAGAATATAATCAAATTCAAGTAAGTGGTTTGATTAATAATACATATGATTTGAAAATTATTGTGTTTATATATGTGTTAGATATTTTGTATTAGAGTATGTTCCATGATATCTTAATCATGAATCTTATGTTGGTAAAATTGAAATTGTATTTTTAGTTGACTTCAAATTATGATAATGACTAACAAATGTTTATTTGTATCAATTAACAAAAATTTTGTTTATGTTTGATTGTTTGTCTTTTAAAGAAAAAAATTGTGATAAGAATTAACAATGTAATATATTCTTCTTTTATCGTATCTCTTACTTGTATGACATATTATGTTATTATTAATATCCTTATCTTGTTGAAATCTTTAGAAGTATATGTTAGTGATACACAATAGATTATTTGATCATGAATGGGAGCTATATTGCTTATTATGAAGTAATATTGCTATAACCTTTTACAATAAATGGGTTAAGTCATTTGAATAATGGTTCAAAAGAGTCGGTCTCTTTTGATCAAATTAATGTTCATACATAAAATGGACGTTCAATTTGTATATAGATAATGGACAAAACAAACACAACATATAAATAACAGACATTTTAGAGCATCAAAAAACAAAATAAAAGCACCATTAAAGCAATCATGTTTTGCTCCATTACCGCGATCAGACTGGAACAAAAGCTTCACCGTTGTCTTTGACTTCATCGAATGTGAGTACTTCCACCGATTGTAGAGAGGGAGGCAGTGTTAGTTCACTGAGTTTCCTGCCAAGGCGTTTGCTTCCATGGTGGCTGATTCTTCCATCAATTGATGGAGTTTTAGCGACTTAGAGATAGCAAAAAACAAAACTACTCAAAGTTAGGTTTTCTTAGATCACAGGTTGGGCTCATTTTGAACCCATTTAAACAAGCTAATTATGATAATATATAGGCCACGTATTTTAATGCTTTTGAGTTGTAAAACAACACAAGATAAATGGGTTAAAATGATTTGGACTTAAATAAATTTTAGTATAGGCTTAAACGATAAGTAAGAACATAAATTGAGGCATATTGATTAAATGATAAATTTATTTACTTAGAAAAGAGTTTCTAACTTTATAAATATTGAAAATATGAAAAAAAAAATTTAATAATACTAAGATATAAGTTTCTAAATTGAATTGTAAATTTAAAGTTAATGAGTTTAATCTTAATAAGAAATGAGTTTCTAATTAAATCTAAATTATTAAGTTTATAAGTTAATAATAATAAATTAGATATAACTTTTTAACTAAATTAGGTTAATTAAATCAAGCAAAATCTTTTGGTGGAGAAATTTAATTTTAATATTTAAAAATTAAACAAGAGTTGTATGCCTTGAATAACTATAGGTTTAGTGGTTCAAAAAGAATCATTTCTTTTGTGCTCTTTCAAAAGCTTTGACTATTATGATATGCTTATATTATGGGACACATTTCAACCTATTATTTGAAAGTGTTGAATATTGTTTTCCCTTGAATTCATTTCAGGAAATGGTTCTAATGAAAATCCCCAATGTTTTAACTCCAACATTATTAAATTGTAAGAATTTCATAAAAGCAAAATTGGATCAATGTCATATAAGCAAAAATGATTCGTTTTGCAAAACCCGCATGCACTTATATACAGATTTGTTAATTATAATGTGGAATACTTAATCAGATCAAATTCATACATATAGTTGAGTGGTGCAAACTTTCTTGAAAGAACATAGGAGAAGAGAGGTGTTTAGATATCTTAGTTTTAGTGGCCTATCAAAGGATATTATAGAGCTTATAGTGCTTATGAATTTTAATGATTCATATAAAGAACTAATTGACTCAATTCCCTATAGAGTTCATCGAATTTCATATTTGTAGTATTCATCAAATTTTATAATTTTAGTTAAACATCGTTAGCCGTCATACTTATGTAACATTTGTTGTTTATAATAATTTTTAAAATTTAGATATTATGTGTGTTTGTGTGTCTATATATATAAATATATATATAGGTCACTAAGTTTCCTATTATCAACTATATAATAGTTGATCAACAACTAATCATTCTATTTAGGTGTATTACATATTCGTAAATAAATACACCTAAATAGAATGATTAGTTTTTGGTCAACTATTATACAGTTGATAATAGGAAACTTAGTGACCTTTTGATTCCATAGATAACTATGAAAACAATTAAAGTGTCTATTTAGAAGATTGCATCAAATTTACCAAATTTGATAACAATCACATATTAAATTTGTCATTATAGACATATGTGTTTCAGGAAAATTACTATTGTATCTAAAACTTTGTCGTAGAAGTCACTAGAGGTAAAAAAAATTTAGCGGTGACAATTTAGAAATTTGAAAGTATGAAATCTAATATGTATTGGAAGAGTAAAAGGCAATTGCTCATTATATGAAATCATAATAGACTTTAAGAAGGACACTATGACTCAGCATAGGAAAATTGTGAGGCGTGTAGCTTATGTAAAAGATGATCTCTTTGGCTTATACAACATATATAATGATGTTATTCTAGAGATAAAGAGTTATGACTGTGCAAGAACATATGGTCCGTAGTAGTAATATGTTATAGTGGCTCCTAACGACCATATATATATATATATATATACCATAATAAATAAATCATAAATAAGAATATGAGATAAGATAATTCAATACTAAGGCATACGAAGCTAAAGTGAAACATAGTGAATTGAGGGATGTTAGTCATATCTTATCTTATATTGAGCTATTGTAAGTTGTTACACATTCTTGCCTCTATGTTAGGAACATATAAAATGCACTTAACCCATAATATGAATATCAAGATGGTATAGGATGCTATGAAGCACTATCGATAGACATCTTGAGGCTTTTGAGCCATACATTGCTAAGTTAAGCTCATAAGGATTTAGAAACTAAAAAGAGAAAGCATTATGTTGAGTGTAAGGAAAAAGTGGAAAGAACATCTTTTATAATTCTTAGGATTCCAAGAATAACTAACACTAAATAAAATGGGAAAGGAAAAGACCTCCCATAGAGAAAAGGTCTTTTTTATTTCATATTTTAGTTAGCCTCTGATTCGATATTAATTTCTATAATAGTGAAAATGATAATTTTCTTATAATTATAGTATTCATGGTTTTATGTTATATGAATTTTGTAGTATTAGATGTTCTTTATTAAACAAAGAATTATTTTTTATTTAATAAAATTAGCTAGTTCTTATATCTATGCCAATTTATGGCATGCTAGACTTTATCATATTGGATAAAATTGAATAAATCGATTGGTCAAGCATATTTTGTTTAGAAGACCTACATAAAGTATAACAGCCTACTTGTAAACATTATCTAGCTATCAAAATAGTGTGAAAACTATTGAACATGGGACAAAAAGTTGTTAAGGAAACGAATATAAGAGCATGACACGAAAGTACTTATTTCAACACATTTATTAATAATTATACTTAGTATAGTTATATTTATTTGATTTCTAAAAATTTGAAACATTATGTCGTTTCAAAAAGTATACGACTTTAATTGAGAATCAATAAGATAAAGTTGATAACGATTTCAAGAATTAATTAAGTATAAGAAGAGTTATTTGATTAATTCAAGAGGTCATGTAATAGAAATTGAAAGGATAGCTAATGACTAGCATATGAATCCATCAACAAGATGGTAGTGTAAAGAGGAGAAATAAAACTCTTCTTATAGTAAGGTATATACTGGCACGTGCAAATTTGTATATTAGTTATAGGGTCATGAGTCATTGAAGATCATATATAAACTTGATAAGGTGCATATTAAATCATATCCTAAAATACTATATAAGATATGGATAGGTAAGAGACCTAATTAATTATATTTGATTTCTTAAGAATGTATTATGTTACTTATATTCATTGTTTGTCCTATAAGTACGAGAATTTAGATTCCAAAAGGATGAACAATATCTTTAAAAGATATTTTTGAACATTTCGAAGGGTATATGCTCAACAGTGAGCAAGGTGATAAATGAGAAATTGAATTATATTACAAGATCTCATTTGTAGAGAATAATTTTCTAAAGAAAGAAAAAGATAGTTCAAAATTTATCTCTATATGAGAGACTGAATTAGAACGATCTTGTAAGACAAGTCCAATTGAATGGTATTCATCTAAGTGGGAGCAATTTAGGAGATGATAAATTGATTTTTGATCAATGGCAATTGTAACCCAGTGGGAACTCTTTATTACTATTTAATTTGAGAGGGATCAATATGAATGTACAGAGATTTGTTTCTCAAATTTTGTTTATACCTATATTACAAGAAAATTATTCCTCATAGGATCAATGATGACAGTTTTGAAAGATACATAGCATATCTAGTGGCAAAAAGATAAACACAATTAAAGAGATTGGTTATGAGAAGAAATTCACCTTTTTTATAATTTTTACATTATTTTGACTCATTCTAACCTTTCAATAATTGGAATGGATCTTGACATACATCAAATGGACGTAGAGACCATGTTCTTGAATGAAGAAATAGAGTACTAATAGGTTTCATTTAGTCGGCCCAAAGCATTACATGTTTAGGTTATTAAAATCAATCTATTATCTAACACAATCTTGAAGTAAATGGTATATTACATTAGTGATATAATCATATCATATGATTTTAGTATGATTGGGAAAGACAATTTAGTGTATGATAAAAGATCCAACGATAAATAAGCAATTTTATCATTTCATGTAGATGATATGTTTTGGTAGCTAGTGATAATAAGTAGTTTGTAATAAGAACAAACAAATTGACTATTAGGCATGATCAAAATGAAGAATATAACTAAGGTTGCATGCATCTTTGTGGTTAAGATCGCTAAGTATTGTTTAATTAGAGCTTTTTTATTGTTATAAGCTACACATATATCGATGAAATATTGTAACAGTTTTGCATGCAATGTACTAAAGCATTTTTGTGACATTTATTTCTAAAGGCAAGCACTTAAGAAAAATGTAGAATCCATGGACGCAATAAGAAGAACCAAAGATAAAGATGGTTCTTTATTTCAAAGAAATCAATAGTCTCATGCATAATATGTTGTGTATGAACACGTACATTGAAAAGACATTATTAGAGTACTCAAATATCATTATTAAATAAAAAATAGATATAAAGTATAATTATGTCAATAACATAGTAGAGTAAAGAGAAATAAATATGTCTAATGACTATTCATAATACTTGTTATCAATGATGATAATTTGTTTGTCATCAAATATTTGATGCAATATATTTTAACTAAAAATTAAAAATATTTTATAAAATGAATTTTAAATGAAATCTCAATTCTAGATATATAACAATAATTAATTTTTATTTAAACATTATGTTCTAGAATGAAAGTTAAATGAGTGTTGAACATTTAGTTCTAGATACAAGAAGTATGTTAGATAAATACGAGATGCTCTTCCACACGAGTGATTGCTTCTATTATTTTTTAGGAATGGAGATTATGCAAGTTTTACATGATTTGTCTAGGTAATAAATGAGAATTCAAGACTTAAAACACTTATGTTAATGTGAAGTATATTAAAGGGTGTAAAGGTTTATCAGTAATGACATGTTATAAAGAAATCATATGTTTTTCCAATCTACCTTAATATGTCAAATCTGAGTTCTGAAGGGGGATTAAATAAATAAACAAGTGAATTTAAGTTAGGAATTAGGTATGTCTGAACTATCATCTGTACAGTATTTGAGGAAAGACACAAGCTTTAATAAAAGAGAGTCAATACTATAACATATGAATCATACCATGTGTACATTTTCGACCAATCACTACAACAAGGTTGACCTTTAGGTACATTTGTTTTGGCTACAATTTGAAGATTATAGCTAAAGGTCAAGCTTTGGCAACGAATTTGAAAAATGTCACCAAAGGGTTAACTTTTGGTGACAAAATTCGTTGTCAAAGGGTGATCCTTTGGTGATGATTTTCAAAATCATCACCAATGCTTGATCTTTAGCTATGAGTTCCAAATCGTAGAAAAAAAATAGCTAAAGGTCAACCTTTGGCGATGATTGGTCACCTTTTGGTGACGATTTTTAAAATGGTAGCTAAACACTACAACAAAGTAGTATGTTGGCTATGTTTCCTTTGGCGAGGATTTGAAAATCATAATTAAAGGTCAAACTTTCAGCTACATTTTTCAGAATCATGGTTGAAAGTCTCACTTTTAGCTACATTTTTCAAAATCATAGCTAAAAGTATATTGTAAACTTTTTAATGTAATTATACATTATCTCAATCAAATAATACAATAAGGAAAATAGTATTAGCTCACAAGGATTGTGTTTATTAATTACAAAACTTAATCTAATTGAAAACTTTTAAATAATAAAAAGAAATAAATGAATAAAAATATTTTAAAATAATTAAAAACAAAAATTTCATCTTAAACGAATCTAGGGCTTTTGATTTCACCAAGATTAATCCCACTTGACTTGTCTAATATAATCAATTTACGACTACTCCCTGTGATAACTATGAATTTATGAAATTCATTAAGCTAAGAAATTCATAGTAGTACATACAATTTCTTAAATATCTCTATCTTATGACAATAATGTGATATTTCAATTATTACTTTTTAGTCTCAAGTGGAATCATAAGTTATGCTATTCCTGATCTGGCAAGCATAAGCATTAGTCATAAAATGAAATAGTAAACATAGAATTGGAATAAAACATCAATTTAATTAAAATTAGGCAAGTTCAAGTATTCATAATCTAACTACATTATAACCCTAAAAAGTATAACATCAAAAAATTAAATAATAAATTAAACATGGCTTAAGTCATGATTTAAGAGAGAAAAAACTAGAAATTGAATTAGAAAATCAAAAAATTAAATAATAAAGTAAACATGGCTTAAGTCACATTTTTGGCTACTTTTTCAAAATAGTAGCTAAAAGTTGCACTTTTGGCTATATTTTTCAAAATTGTAGCCAAAAATCACACTTTTTGCTATGTTTTCTAAATCATAGCTAAGATTTGCACCTATAGCTACTTTTTTCAAAATCGTAGCTAAAAATAGGATTTCACGCTGATGCAAAATTCTCTTTTTGTCTTCTTATTTTGGTTATAAATGTATTTTTCATAGCTAAGAGGCTTTAACTATAAGTTAAGTTTCATAGTTAAAAGTCCAGATCCTATATTTCCATTTAGAAATATTTGGTGCTTCTTCTTTTAGCTACAAATATATTTTGGTATCCAAATGCCTTTAGCTAAGAAATTTTTTTTAGCTAATTTACAAACTCAAACATAAGCAAAATTTAACACTTTTTATTTCTTATGTATAATAAATTGTTATACACTTTCAGCTAGAAATTTGTCAAAAATAAATATTTATTCATCATATTCAAGTATTATGAATTCACTAACTTTCAATAGAATCTTTGGTATATTTAGAAGTCAAAGGACCTTTTGGTGATGAATTCCAGAATCGTCGCCAAAGGTGACCACTTTGTGATGATTATGAAAATCATTGTAAAATGGTGACAAATTGTAGAATCGTTGCCAAAGGTGACCCTTTTGCAATGATTCTCAAAATTATTGCAAAATGGTGATAGCAACCCTTTGGCGATGATTTTTAAAATTGTAACTAAACACTTTTCTCTTGGCAAAACACTTTTCAAACATGCTTATATGACATCTTTGTTTCACCAAAAAGGCAAAAACTGCTTCTGCTTTTTTTTTTACTCTAGGGATTGTTTTTCTGTTGTGTTGCCTCTACTGTATCTCCTATACTTTCGCTTCTTCTTTGTACATTTCTTAAATAACACTTTGACTTCAGTGTTACTTTAAAGTCTTTCTTGCCTTCATTTCTTCTATAGGTTATAGGCAATTTTGGGGTGTTTCGAGTTGTTATTGTGTTATTTAAGGATTTAGTGGTTGAAGTCAACCATTTTGTTTGATGGGTTTGAACTATTAATGCTAAAGTTTAAATATTGGGTATGGATTAATGACGTTTGATGTAGGTTGTGGGATGTACCATTTGTCTATTTCACTTTGGTGTCTAGGGTTTATTATGATTTTGACTTCACCTTCGTAGTTTTCTTCTAGGATTATGCTTTTGAGCTATGTTTTCTTTTTTAGGAAATTTTTGTTTAAATGTGATAAAATTGGAAGATAGTGATTTTTTCAAACGAACACTTTCTTGTACTAATTCATATCTTTGCTGAAATCAGGTATGGGTCCTGTGCATTAGCCTTATTTGGATGTGTAATTAGGAAAATATAATAAACTTCAATGTCTATCATCTTATTTGGATAAGTGATTAGGAAAGTAGAATAAACTTGGATGTCTAGTCAGTTTAAAGTTATTTCTTTAAGTTTAAAATATAATGATGTTACGATTGAGTAGTAATGCATAAAGTTGTCCAAACAATTGCAAATTTTCATATTGGTGCTGTGAAAACATAATATATCTAAAAAATATGCATCTCTGGCATGTGCTATACATTTTACTAATCTTTAAGGGTCAGTGGAAAACTTAGAATGTTCATGTAAATCGGATTTTTGGCTGGCTAAAAAATTAAATTTCAATGATCTTTGCTTCTTCTATGAATATTTTGGTAATTGTGTATAACTTCATCTAATTTTTTTCCTTATTTAATTGTACACTCTACTTCTATATTGATTATTTCCTTTAAGAACTTCTTATTGATGAATTCAAAATTCGAGTCTAATTGTGTACTTTTGAAATTTATTGCAACATTGCTTTTGGATTTAAGTTGTCAAATGATACTTAGATCACATATGGGGTGTGTTGTTTATAGATGACCTAAAAACATAATTATATATATGACATGTTTTTTTTAGAATAAAATTGTTAATATAAATTCATCACAAATTGTCGACTTGGCAAATATTTTCTAATGCTAGAAATGAGCTTCGGTTATAGGTATCTAGCAGAATCCTCACCGTTAAAGAAAAAATCGTTGCAAAACAAATATGTTCACAAAAATCTAATCCTCACTTGCCTTCAATGGCTGATCTTTTTCTTCTTCTTCTTGGTTTTTAGTCTCATTCAAGTTAACTCTCTTTCTTTATTATTGGACCTCACTTCTAGAGCTGAACATTCGGAGTCACAAGATGTGTGCTGGACTGAATCATAGAACATGAGCAAACACATTTTTGCAACTTTAGAATAGAATTTGGGAAGCCTCAAACTGGAATCACAATTTGACTTCTTCAAAACCTTTGTCCCCCATTGTCTTAAGTTTCTAATGACACCAAAATCATTCGATATGGTTTAGAATTCTAAGAGTTCAGGCTTGTTCCTATTAGCCCTCATTAGTCATTCTCAGTTCATTTTCATTCTCTAATATCGTAAATGTCGGGCCCTATTTTCTGAATCAGTCTTATACTGAAGCAAATATTCTATGTTCAACTTCCATCCAGATATTGAACATCTTAGAGACTAGGTTAAAATTCTATTCCTTCAGATCATTTGTAAATCTATGTCTCTAGTTTGTTTAGGCACAAGATTCATCTCATTTGGAGGTCGGATAACAAAGATTGGGCCGAAGGAAATCAAACAAGGTTCTATCCTTAATCATATTGAACCTATTCGAAATAATGGCATAACTTGCCCTAGGGATATCAGGTCAAGGTCATTCTTGAAGGGTTCGAAAGAAGACTTCAATATCTATAACTTTCATGAAGACATTGAAGTGAGATTTTGCATCTAAAGGGTCAGAATTTGGACCTGACGATACGTTATGAACAGTGACCAGAAGAAGGTTATGAATAGTACACAGAAGATATCTTGCAATTAGTAAAGCTTTCTCTAGAGACATCGGATTAAGTAGTTCTTTAGATGGTTCCAAAGGAGACTTGAAGATCTACAACCTTCATGAGATCTTGAAGACAAATTCTATCATCTATAGGGTTAAAAGTGGGACCAGACGATAGAATCAAATGAAGCTAGATGAAGGGTAAGATGAATTGGGAAAATTGCCATAACTTTCACAAGAGAGGTCGGATTAAGTTGTTCTTTGCACGGTTTGAAAAAGAACTTCAAGATCTACAATTTTATGAAGACCTTGAAGATAGAGTCTATCGTCTAGAAGGTCAAATTTGGACTAGACGATAGGGACAAATGAATAATGCACTAGACAAAATGACATCACCAAACGAAGCGTCCTCACCAGACGAAACGTCCTCACCAGATTAAGCATCCTCACTAAACTATATGTCCTCACTAGATGAAGCGTCCTCACCAGACGAAGCGTACTCACTAGAAAATACATCCTCACCAGACGAAACGTCCTCACCAGACGATACGTCCTTACCAGACGAAGCGTCCTCACCAAATGATATGTCCTCACCAGACGACACATCATCACCAGACGATATGACATCAACAGACGATACAAACTATACTTCTAAGCATCTCCACTTATAAGGATCATAGCTCTCTCCTCCAATGTCCAAAAATTCCATATTATATACCGTTGGAAAGCTAGAAAGATAATCTACAACTTCCATGCAGACAATTTTGTCAAATTCATCCTAGATCATTCCAAATTTTGACCTAAAGTCAGAACACGAATTTTTCCCCTTATGGAAGACTTGAAATTTTGCACTATGCAAATTTGGAATGTTCTCAACATAACCTTTCAGCAACCAAAATGATTTCATTAAACTCTCAAATATCAACTCATTTGTCTCATCACCTTCAACTATATCTGATCAGTTATAATTCCTATCTTCCTTTTTGTAACGTATCACTTGTCCATTCATATATATATCAACAATTTATGTTTCAAAATCATCAACTCAAGTTGATTACTTCTTCACTTATGTCTAATTTCAACTAACATCATCTGTGCTCCATTCACAGTTCATTAACATCAAAAGAATAAAATTTTACAAATCTTTAATGGCATTCTAAGCCACATTACATCATCGTCTCAAAATATCAAATTACAAAAGGTCCTTGAACAAACAAACTTGTTGCTTTCCCAAAATCAACTCAAAATACAAAATAAGTTACTTGATCTCTTAGCTATTACTTGAAGATAGGATAAAAGGAGGTGAGCTTAAAAGCTCGTGGGTAACAAGTTTATAACAAAGAATAAGTAAAATCATTGAAACGTTCATTTGTCTTATAAAAATCATAGTGAATTTTTGAAACGCTTCGTTCTCAAATTTTCGGTCAAATTCACAATTCTTATTTAAAACTCATAGTTAAAGTATCATCACATCAACATAGCAGTACACTCAAATTATGCAACAAACTTGAAAAATCAAAGATGCAATGCACAAATAAATAGCTCGAAGGGTCCCATGGGTACGAAATGTAGAAACTGAAGTTTTCACCGTGAACAAAATGAGTCCAAGTTTGGAGCTCATATACCACAAGCGGGCAGCCGGGAGAAGACCCTTGTCAACGTGCATGTGACGAATGAAATGGTTCCTCTCTCGCCCAAACAAAAGTACATAATCATGTTCAAATCATTTTATCATATGCTCATACTTTTATGCTTTCACATCTTTTCATTCATACAAAACGCCATGACATGTTTCAAGGCATTACATAAAATGTTTCAATTCATTTCCTTCTTCATTTTGAAATTCATCAACAAAATTCATATACCAAACATATAAAGATTTTTCAAATCACTCAAAACATTTAAAGCAACATTTATAAAGTAATTGAAATCTTTTATTTTCTTGATTTGGAAAAGAATTAGTGGCTCATAACTCTATTATGAACATTTAACCCACCTTGATTTCCTTGCTTAAAATTCCTCTTCTCTTGTTCCTCTTACCTCTTTGATCCCCTTGGTTCTTCACCAAATGAAGAGATCTTTGGATCAAATGGAAGCTCTTCTCTTCCTCTACCTTTTTCTCTTCTTGAATAACCTCAAAATCTCTCTTGAAGGCTAAGAAAATTGAAACCCTAGCTTGTTTTCTCTTCTTTTCTTTCAACCACTGAAATCTCTCTTCTTTTGTCCCAATTCACAATTTCTTCTTCTCTTAAATGTAAGACCACATTGTCCTCTTCCAATCCCACCCTTAATGAGTGTGCAATGTCCATTTTACCTTTCCTTATATGCCTTATGTTCTTTATCTTTAAGTGTCTTGCCAAAAACACCCTTGAACAATCTTATAACCTTAACACT
>JAOTIZ010000006.1:11175415-11194502 GCA_027123425.1 Erythroxylum panamense | reverse complement strand
CTAAAATGCATGTACATGCCAATGACTCGTTCCTCTAACATTAGAGGTCAAATGTATGAACAATCAAAATATGCAATTGTTACCAATATAACCCTCCCATCGGTGACATGATGTTACACTTATGCTCCTGTAGCTAGATTAGAAGCTATTAGGATTTTTCTTGCATATGTTGTTTGTCATGATATAAAACTTTTTCAAATGGATGTGAAAAGCGCATTTTTGAATGGTTTTATAGATGAAGAGGTTTATGTAAAGCAACCTCCTGGTTTGAAGATTCTAAGAAACCAAATTATTTCTATAGACTTCATAAAACTTTGTATGGTTTGAAACAAGCTCCTCGAGCTTGGTATGATCGTCTAAGTTCCTTTTTAATTGAGAATGGTTTTAATAGAGGACATGTAGATAAGACTTTATTTAGAAAATGTATTAAGAATGATTTCATTATAGTACAGATATATTTTGATGATATTATCTTTGGTGAAACGTCTAAAAAGCTATGTTCCAGTTTTAAAAATCTGATGAAAATTAAATTTGAGATGAGCGTGATGGGTGAATTAAAATTCTGTCTTGGTTTACAAATTAAGCAAACCGAAGAAAAGATTTTTATTCATCAGCAGAAGTATATCAAAGAACTGTTGATTAAATATGGAATGGAAAAAGTGAAACCTATGTCATCTCCTATGCATCCTTCAAATCTTTTATCTAAGGATGAAGCAGGTAAGAAGGTTGATCAAACCTTTTTTAGAGGAATTATTGGTTCTTTACTTTACCTTACAGCAAGCAGACTTGATATTCTATTTAGTGTCTGTTTATGTGCTAGATTTCAAGCAGATCCTAGAGAATCTCATTATATTGTTGTTAAAAGAATTATGAGATATCTATCGGGTTCTACTGATCTTTGCTGAATGTATGAGAAAGGTAAAGATTTCAGGTTAATTGGCTACTTTGATGTTGATTACGCTAGAGATAGGATTGATAGGAAGAGTTCAAGTGGAGGCTGTCACTTTCTTAGCCATAATCTAGTTTCTTGGTCAAGTAAGAGGCAAAGTTCAATTGCTCTATCTACTGCAGAACCTGAATATATATCAGTTGCAAGCTGTTGCTCACAGACGTTATGGATCAAGTATCAGTAGAATGGTTTTGAAGTCTCAAGAAAAGGAGGATATAACTTCTATGGAAAAAGCAAGGACTGAGGGGGAGCGTATTGTCAGACGCAGTTTGAGTGAAAGCATTACACCCAGAAGGAAGACAAAACCTCAATCCACAGGAAGAATGTCTATAGAAGAAAAGAAGAATAAATCGTCAGAGGTATCAATTAAAGATAAGACTATGTCACAAAAAGAAGAAAGCCAGGTGAAACAGTCTGTTAAACAAGTGTCGTTGAAAAGAAAGGGGGAGACACTTTATTCCGAGAAATCAAAACAATCAAGAAAGTCACCAAGAATATTAACCCTGCATCACCAAGGACAGAAAAGAGGGCAAGGATTAACTCTTGGTAAAGATTCTGAAAAGACAGAGAAAGCACCATAGGCTACTAGATCTTTGGTCTCAATTTTGTAAAAACAACTAGCAAAATTGACTAAAGAAATAGAAATTAAGAGGAAGTTGGTGTTTGAAAAGAAAAAACCTCAACAACAACCTCCTTCTAAACTAGTAGAAGAAAGTAAGAAGCTGAAGACCAGTCAAAAAAAGATTACTTCAACTGATGTTCAACAAAAGGCAAAGTCAATTAAACACAGGTCAGTATCTCATAGTCCTTCTCAACCTATTAGAAAAGAGGATTTGAGAATGAAGGTGGTTGAAGAAATGGTACCTGTTAGAAGCAGAAGCTCGATTATTATAAGAGAACCTATGAAAAGGTTAGTCAATATACAAGTTGAACCAATACTGATCAATAATCGATCAGTACATCTTCTAAATCATGAAGAAAGAAGATTATATGGTATTCTGAGAAATGAAAAGTCAAAACCATATCCATTGAAGATGTCCAAAGATCGATATACCATTTACCATGTCACAAATAGAACATTGATCAAGATTGTACCAAATATCCAACCAAGAGCTTCAAACATTGTACGAAATGAAGACAAAGGGAAACAGAAGATGTACCCTGAAGCAAATACAGGTGATCTTACAGAGGATCAGATTCAGGCAGCAGTAAGAAACATAGATGAGGCATGCAATGCAGCTCAATCAAGAGGAATCTATATTTTACATCACATTTCAAAAGCATCAGGAAGTCAGTGTGGCCGCTCTACCACAGATGCAACCTTTCAGGTAGTTGGAAGAGTGACAAAAATATAGTACAGAACTATCAAGGTTGAAGGTATTAGTTTCAACTTTGAGACTTTTGTGCATCTAATCATACACTTTAAACCTTTGAGTTTTATATCTTCAATTAAAGATGTCTTACCCCTTCTTGGAAAACCAATTCCAAAACTACCTTGATCTCCCTGAAGGAAAGCAATCTTTCAAACCTCTTGTTATTAAAATAATATAATTAGATGTTTTACCTTCAGAAACACCTGTTGCTACAAACTTCTATCCAACAAGAACATCTCAACAAGTTTCTACTATTGTTCTGGAAGAAGTTAGTCATACACAGCAATGGAGTCAGGAAGCCTTAGTTAAGGAGATTGAAGAAATTCATACTAAGGTTGATGATCTGAGTGACTCAGTGGATGATCTACATGAGGAAGTAGCTTATCTCCGAGTTTCAATTGAAGAAGACCTCAAGCTGATTCGCACTGATATGTAACGAATGTTTTCTGAAATCATGAAGCATCTATGGTAAAGTTTTTTTATTAATAACAAATAGGGGAAGAAGATCAGAAGCAGAAGAAAGATACCAAATGGGGGAGACCAGTAAGAGGAAAAGAAGATAGGATTATAAGTTTGTTTTCATATGTATATTTTATATATGCATGTGTATATCTTGTGTTGTCTTCTTACTCGTTATATGAATAATATTCGTTTATTCATTTTTATCTTTATAAAATTATGATTATTTGTTATCATCAAAAAGGGAGAGATTGTTAAGTCAAAAAGACTTCACGTTTATTAATTTTGTTAATAATCAAATAATAATAATGTTAGAAATAAATGAACTGTTTTGAAGAGTGTGTTAAGCGTGCAATGCAAAACATAAAAGAAGCGAAAACACAGAAGAAGCGAAAACACAGAAGAAGCGAAAACACAAAAGAAGCGGAAAACACAAAAGATGTGCGAAACACAGAAGAAATACAAAACACATAAGAAGTGCAAAACACAGAAGAAGAGCAAAACACAGAAGAAGCGCAAACACAAAAGAATAGTAAAACACAGAAGAAGCACAAAATACAGAAGAAGCAAAACACAGAAAAAGTGAAAAATATAGAAGAAGAGCAAAACACAGAAGAAGCGCAAAACAAAGAAAAAGCGCAAAACAAAGAAGAAGCGCAAAACACAGAAGAATGGCAAAACACAGAAGAAGAGTAAAACACAGAAGAAACAAAAGCACAGAAGAAGCACAAAACACAAAAGAAGTGCAAAACACAGAAGAAATGAAAACACAGAAGAAGTGCAAAACACATAAGAAGTTGAAACCACAGACGATACAAAATGAAGACACTCTAGTACGTCGGATAGTTAGTCAGTTAAAGTTAGTTACAGAACTCATCTGAATAACAGTTTCTACAAGAAGCAAGAAGCAATTATCAAGATTCAAGAAGCAGTTGGAGACTTAGGCTATAAATACTAGTCATAGTCGAAGACTGAACAATCTTTTAGCTTTTAAGTTATTACTTACAAAAATTATATATTCAAAGTGTGAAATAAGAGAGTAAACTCTACTGTAACAAAAGCTCATAATATCTTTCTAGTGAGAGAAAGAAAAAGCTAAGAGCCTGGAGAAGCTAAGATAGCAAAAAGAATACTTTGTGTAAGAGACCTGAAGAGGCTCTAGATGGGAAGAAAGAATACTTGTAAATTGTTAAAGTATAGTGAAATCTCAGACGAACTCTAAGGACTAGACGTAGCTCAAGGTTTGGGGTGAACCAGTATAAAAATCGTAACGTCTATCTTCTAACCCTTCACTTTAATTTCTCTTGTTCTTATACAAGTTTATAGAAGCTATTTGCGATTTAACTACGTAACTATTTCTGTATAACATTTGTGGTATTCTTTAACATTTGAAAAAGTTTGTTTTTCAAGAAATATCAAAGGTTTGTGTATTCACAAAAATACTACACAATTCATCCCCCCTTCTTGTGTATCTAGTATATTTTATGTGAATTCTATATTAACGTGTGATTTACTTCAGGTATTAGAGCTCTTTAGTTCGGGATATTTGTGGTTATGGTGAACAATGGAAGTTGTCAACACTAGTAGGATGGTTACTTTGAATGACGCCAATTATGCTCTTTGGAAGGGTAAGATGGAGGATCTGCTTTATGTGAAGAATTTTCACTTATCAGTATTTGCCACTGAAAAGCCTAATGATAAATCGGGTGAAGAATGGACTCTGATACATAGACATGTGTGTGGTTTTATCAGACAGTGGGTTGACGACAATATGTTGAATCATATTTTTGGTGAGACACATGCTCAGAAGTTGTGGAAATAGCTTGAGAAGTTGTATGCTCGAAAGACTGGGAATAACAAGATGTTCTTAATAAAGCAGTTGTTAGCTTTGAAGTATAGTGATAGGACTCCTATGACAGATCACTTGAATAACTTCCCGGGAATTATGAATTAGTTGTCAACAATGGGGATTATATTCGATGAAGAAATACAAGGTTTGTTTCTCCTTGGCTCCTTGCCAGACTCTTGGGAAACTTTTAGATCTTCATTGTCAAATTCTGCTCCGAATGGTGTTATCTCTATAGATCTTGCCAAGAGCAGTGTATTGAATGAAGAAATGAGAAGAAAGTCTTAAGGTTCCTCTTCGACAGATGTCTTGGTGAGTACCTCTAGGGGAAGAAATAATAGCCGGGGTTTTCAAAATAGAGAGCAAAGTCAAGTAAATCCAAATGCAGATACAAAGATGTTAAACGTTTTTATTGTGATAAGAAAGGGCACTTGCAGAAAAATTACTGGAAGTTGAAGAAAGAGAAGAAAGGCAACAAAGGCAAGGAAGAAAAGAAAGAGAATGACAATGAGAATTGTGTTGCTATTGCCACTGAAGAAGACCTTGTGACAGTCCTTGATGAGAGCCTAGTTGGGGTTGTTTGTGATGAATCAAGCCGGGTTGTAGATGCTGGTGCTTGTTCTCGTGTTACATCAAGGAAAGATTTTTTCTCATCTTATACTCCAGGTGACTATGAGGTATTAAATATGGGAAATGAAACTATTTCTAATGTTGTTGGCATTGGGACAATTATATTGGAAACAGGTACGGGAACTAAACTTATTTTGAACAATGTTAAGCATGCACCTGATGTTCGTTTGCCCTTGATATCTGTTGGCAATCTTGATGATGAGGGTTATGTGAGTACCAATGGTGGTGGTATGTGAAAGCTCACTAAAGGTTCCTTGGTGGTGGCTCGTGGTAGAAAGTACTCTGGCTTATACTGGACAACAGCTTTAGTATGTACTGACAGGGTAAATGTAGTTGAGAATGACTCTTCAGTATTATGGCACAGGAGATTTAGCCACATTAGTGAGAAAGGATTGAATGTGTTGGCCAAGAAGAATCTCTTATCAGATTTGAAGGGTGCTAAAGTGGAAAAATGTGAGCACTGCTTAGCTGGAAAACAACATAGAGTTTCTTTTAAGACTAATCCTCCTTCAAGAAAAACTGAGTTGCTTGAGTTGGTGCATTCATATTTGTGTGGTTCTATGAAAACAAAGACTTTGAGGGGTGCATTGTATTTTGTTTCCTTCATTGATGACTGTTCCAGGAAATTATGGGTCTATATCTTAAAGACCAAAGACCAAGTGTTGAGGGTCTTTAAACAGTTTCTAGCTTTCGTTGAGAGAGAGACTAGAAAGAAGCTAAAGTGTATTCGCACTGACAACGGTGGTGAATATTGTGGGCCGTTTAATAAATACTGTAGACAGATGGGCATTAGACACCAAAAGACTCCTCTAAAGACTCCTCAGCTTAAAGGCATGGCAGAGAAGATGAACAGGACCTTGATGGAGAGAGTCATATCCATGCTTTCTGAAGCTAAGTTGCCTGATTCATTTTGGGGTGAGACTGTATTAGCAGCAGCACATGTTATTAATTTGTCTCTCACTATTGTTTTACAGGGTAATGTTCCAAACAAGGTGTGATATGGCAAGGATGTTTCCTATGACCACTTGAGAGTGTTTGGATGCAAAGCTTTTGTGCATGTGCCTAAAGATGAGAGGTCCAAGTTGGATGCCAAGATAAGGCAGTGCATTTTCATCGGCTATGGCCTTGATGAGTTTGGTTATAGGCTATATGATCCTGTTGAAAAAAAACTTGTGATAACCCGTGATGTTATCTTCATGGAGGATCAAACCATTGAGGATATTGACAAGATAGAGAATCCAGGGCATTCTAGTTCTGGTAACCTGATTGATCTTGATCCTATTTCTCAAATTGCTTATGATGATGTCCAGAATCATGTTCCTGATCAGCATGTTAATGTTGAAAATGATGATGGTGATGCTGTTGTTGATGAGGTAGATGTTTATGTTCCTGAAGTTGTGGATGAGCCGATTGTTCCACTTAGGAGGTCTACTAGACAGCATGTTCCTTCTTCCCATTACTCACCTGAGGATTGGGTGTTACTCCCTAATGGGGGAGAACCTGAATGTTATGAGGAAGCCATTAAAGATGAGCATAAAGATCATTGAATTGAAGCTATGCAAGATGAGATGAAATCTTTGCATAATCACACCTATGAGTTGGTGAAGTTGCCTAAGGTCATGAGAGCCTTGAAGAACAAATGGGTGTTCAGAATCAAAGCTGAAGAGCACAGTTTGAAACCACAGTATAAGGCCAGATTGGTTGTTAAGGGATTTGGTTAAAGGAAAGGTATTGATTTTGATGACATTTTTTCTCCTATTGTAAAAATGTCTTCTATCCGAACAGTTCTTGGTTTTGCTGCTAGTCTTGATATGGAGATTAAGCAAATAGATGTCAAGATAGCTTTCCTTCATGGTGATTTGGAGGAGGAGATTTACATGGAACAACCCGAGGGCTTCAAGGTAAAAGGAAAAGAAGACTTTGTGTGCAAACTGAAGAAGAGCTTGTATGGGTTGAAGCAGGCTCATAGGCAGTGGTATAAGAAGTTTGAATCAGTTATGGGGGAGCAAGGCTACAAGAAGACTTCTGGAGATCACTGTGTGTTTATACGTAGATTTTCTGAAGATTATTTTATCATATTGTTACTTTATGTGAATGATATGTTGATTATAGGCATGAATGCTTCTAAGATTGCTGAGCTGAAGAAGAAGTTAAGTGAGTCTTTTACCATGAAAGACTTGGGTCATGCCAAGCAAATTTTAGGCATGAGAATTACTTGTTGCAGGGATGCCAAGAAGCTGTACTTGTCGAAAGAGAAGTAAATAAAGAAGGTACTTCAAAGGTTTAGTATGACTAGGACTAAACCTGATGCTGGCCCACTTGCTCCTCATTTCAGGTTGAGTGTCAACCAATGTCCTTCTACAGACAAAGAGAAGGAAAAGATGAAGAAATTTTCATATGCCTCAGCAGTTGGCAGTTTGATGTATGCCATGGTGTGTACCAGGCTAGACATTGCTCATGCAGTTGGTACAGTGGGTCGTTTTCTCTCTAATCCAGGTAAAGAGCATTGAAATACGGTGAAGTGGATTATGAGGTTTCTTAGAGGTACAACTGATTTGAGTCTTAGTTTTGGTGGTGATAAGCCTTTGCTGATTGGTTTTACTGATGCAAACATAACACGAGATGTTGATTCTCAAAAGTCTATATCAGGTTTCATGATCAAGTTTGCAGGGGGAGCTATAGCATGGCAATCAATGTTGCAGAAGTGTGTTGCTTTATCAACCACAAAGGCTGAGTTTATTGCAGCTACAAAGGCTTGCAAGGAGTTGTTGTGGATTAGAACCTTTCGTCTTGAGCTTGGTTTCAAGCAGGACCGGTATATGTTGTTTTGTGACAACCAGAGTGTCATTCATCTTGGTAAGAATGCTAGTTTCCATGCAAAGTCGAAGCACATTGGTGTTAGGTATCATTGGATACGAGATGTGGTGAATCCAAGTTGCTAGAGCTAGAGAAGGTTTATACAAATGATAATGGTGCTGACATGATGACTAAAGCATTGCCGAAGGAGAAACTTGAGACTTATTGCTTGATGGCCGGTATGGCTAGATCCTCCACTTAATCGTGAGGGGGAGAATTGTTGGGTTTGGGTCACTTTTAAATGGAGCCCAAAGCCTAAGTATAAAAGGGTGTTTTTAACCCTAAATAAGTTAAAAGAGGAGAGGTTCAACTGGAAGAGAAAAGAGAGGGAAAATACAAAAAAAGAGGAATTTTCTTTTTTTTTCCAGCATTGTGCAATCTTCTTCTAACCTTTGATCGGATGGTGATTTCTTGTCGGATTGAACTGAAATTTTAACCAGAGATTCCTCTCTCGTTGTTCTTCATTCTGAACGGTGAAAATTGGATTTAGAGGTCTCTAAGGTGCCCTGATCTTCAGTCGAAGTTGTTGCCAAATTCTAAGAATGATATTGTTCTCAACTCTTTAATTCTTTCATCTTATTGATGATTATTGTTGTATCTTGAGTTGAGTGGTGACTCTAGTTATATCTAGAAATGAAAAACTCTTTGTAACTTGATTGATGATAGTGGAGTTTTTCTTTACTGGACTAGGTCCCATGATTTTTCCTTTCTTACAATAAGGGAGGTCTTCTATGTAAAAAAATTGCCTATGTTCTTTATTTCTTATTGCTTAGTTTCTTGCATTTATGAGTTTGTTGACTGCTGTTTTTCTTTTAGTATTAGTTGTGGTTGTTTATACAGAGAAATGTTTATTAGTTCTGATTACTTTGTTTTTGCTGCGTAACCGATTCCTCCTTTCCTAATACCAATTGTGAACTCTTGTCTGCAAACCGGATAAGAGTTGCACAACCTTATAACCATGGTAGAATACATTCACTGTGGTGTATATGTTTAGATGGTAACTCCCTTGCCTCTCCAGTAACTTCAAACTCTTCCTTGCAAACTGGACAATTTGTGTCGTTCACCAAATGCCTTTCTTCTATTTTTACCATCAGTAGTGCATTAATGGCCTCCTCTGATGCCGGCGGCGAACCTTGTCGGTCATTTTCTGACAGTTGCTCAATCAACTCATTTATGCCGAGCCCTAACAAGTAAGTCCTAGGATCAACCCCTGCAGGAATGGGGTTTTCGGGTCGTAAAAGCAGCTCATCCACTGGTCATAGTAAGATCCATCTTGGTCGCCTGAATAGAGTTCCAAGTTCACTCTCTCTATCAAAACTCCAATGCCAACGTCGTCGACAATGAGGTTCCAAATCCCACTCATTTCGACGCCGAAAGCCATGCGATTCGTGTCCCAACTGGTTCTCGGTACCATGGTTTATCTGAAGGGACAATATATATATATAACGTATATATGTTTTTGTAAAAATATTTTTTTCCCTCTCATAATGATCAGAATTGAAACAACAATGTATGGCAAACTTAAAGCACATCATGACGATAATTTCCTTACCCCTTCTAATAGGTGGGTCAAGCATGAGAGACAATGCTTCTAGCAAGTAAGCTTCTGGTGGAGGATCATAAGCAATGAAATCAACAACGGGTCTGCGTTTGTTCATCTCAATCTCAAAAAGGAATTGTCCGAAACATCGAGGACATACTATTTCTGATGACTCCAAGGAGGAAAATCTGACAGTACGGGGACATCGGCAGCACCACTACAGATGAACGCCATTGTTGATTCTCGTTCTTGGTGGGCTCAAAGACATTGTTTTTCGGTGGACACACGTGAAAGTATTTTGTATTCTTGTTGATTGTTCAATTGAAATGAAGAAAAACTGGTGACAGATGTTGGGGAAGAAACCAGAAATATATATGAACTCATGAAGAAGCAGGAAGAAAAGAATGGCATTTTGTGGTGAAGAAAGCAATCTTTTTGTAGTTTTCCAGGCGGAGGTTAAAGGGTTATGAGCTGTTTCTTCTACGGCTTTGAAGGAAAGGATGAGGGTGGATTAATTTTGCAAAGTTTGAAGTTAGGCTAGAGAGGAGACTTTTGAGGGAAAGATTTACACGACTGTCTTTCCTGGGAAGGGACGTTACGTTACGTTGGTACCTTTCGATTAGATTATGATTATGTGTTTTCCTTTTTCTCCTCCAAGGGAAACGAATTTAGATTGGGAATGGGATCCACGTAATAGAAGCCCACACCACAACTCAACCTTGAAATGGGTCAAGGTCAGGGCCAGGGCCAAGGCTGGCTGCGCTCAGTTATGGAGATTGTATCCAAAGTTGAGTACGGGGAGATTCTTAAGCTTAACCCTTTTCTCGAGGAAACAATAAGACTGCAATTGTTTGAAGTAGAATTATGCGGCAGAAGAAATTGACCCTTTTGGTTACTTATGGTGCAATTCAAAGTGCGTTGGCACTCTCTTGGTTATTGAAATGAAATTACAAATGTTTCTTGGCATTTATATTACCATAAGAAAAAGTAACAATTCTTCTTGCGTGTTCTACACGACCCTGGGCTGGGAAGTGGGAAACATATCTATCAACTTTCACGTGTATTTATGATTCCAAGAACATTTGTTCATTTAAAGGAAGGCTTTTGTCAAACGTTAGGTGGCCACTGTTTGCTTTCCTTCCTGCTCTGTTTATTAATTTATTCATTGCCATTTGTTAATTTAAAATAACAAATTGAAATTAATTGTAATTCTTCCACCTTTTTCATAATTTCAGAAAAAAGAGACGAGGAAGAAAGAAACCTATCATTAATTCTCTTAACATCTTCTGCTGTGGTTGAAGAACTGGGATTGATAGCTTCTTCCACAAGTAAACGCTTGAAAGGAACCCATTCAACGAAGAAATAGGAGTGATATATTTTTGTCAAACCGGCTATATTTAATAGTTTGTA
The DNA here is from genome assembly GCA_027123425.1 of Erythroxylum panamense. Taxonomy (NCBI): domain Eukaryota; kingdom Viridiplantae; phylum Streptophyta; class Magnoliopsida; order Malpighiales; family Erythroxylaceae; genus Erythroxylum; species Erythroxylum panamense. The sequence continues at coordinate 11,183,439 of JAOTIZ010000006.1, read as the reverse complement.
CAGATTGTTTGACAAAGGACAATCAGCTTGAAGAAGAACATCATTAAATATATTGGCGTATAAGCCGTTGAAAGTGAAACTTAACTAAGACCATTTTATAACTTGGGGGTGGCTATCTTGACTTGTTCCTTTGTGCTATTAAAAGAATACTAACGATGATCAGAAAAAGATTCAATTATTTTAGATTTATTTTCTCAGACTTATTACTGCTACTTTGGCTAAAAGAAATGTTGAAAGAGCTATGGCTCACGGGCAGATATGTCATCTCCTCCACATCCACGATACGCACAAGTCAGAGGAAGATATTCAGGACGAGAAGAGAACGACACTCTTCTTTTTTTTTTTTGGTCGTTTGTTTGCTAAGTTTATTGAGAAACGAGTTCTGACTTTTGGAGGCCTGGGGCTTCGCTGAGATTTAACGTTTCTGACACCGTCCAACTTCACAATACGTGGGATATGATTTTTTTTGTCTAATGGTATTTTATTCTATTATATAAATTTTAGTTATTAATTTATACAAATTTTGTGTTTATTTATGTAAGATCTATAAGAGACTCACATAAATAAATAACTGAGATTTATGAAACAGAATAAGATACTATAAAATTAGATTGAAGATCTTATCTTCACTATGGGGTGCAATCAAGTTAGATGACTTTTCCAATCCAGGTAGATTTGTCTTTCGGGGGTAAAGAAATCAACTTTAACTAGGATGGGGTCGTCTTTACTATCAAAGGAGTAATCAGAATAATAATAATAATAATACAATCGATCACTTTTTTATATTGTTTTTAAAAAATAAATTGAACCACAACGGGTGTGTCTTTTACTCTTGCATGGACAATGACTTCAGACTCTCTCATTTTTTCATAAATTAGAATTTACAAAAAGATAATATAAACTCTTTTTATTTAGTAGACATTAATTTAAAAAATTTAAAGTTGGTCAAATCAGTTCATTAATTGATTTATATTTAAAAGGCAGAAATAATTAAATTTAATCAACTTATCATATAAAAGGGACCTGCTGTATAATGAATAGAGAGCTTTATCAGAACTATTTAATGACAACATGAGTTGATAAATTATTTTAGTTAATTTATTAAAAATCATAGATATTCCAAGGAAATTATGTCAGTGTTTAAATATTTCTACTTTGATTACCAGTTTATAAATGTATTTATTAGTTAACATTTGATTAGATAAATATTTGAAAAATAACCAAAACTAACTTGTCTTCGAATCGAATGTAACCCCTTCTGTCAATAAAATTTAAACTCGAAAAATTGACAAAGGAAGGGCGTTTTGATTCAGACATCAGACAGACTTTGGTTTGAAGTTATAGCTGATTGGGACATGTTATCAGAGTCCACTTCACTGTACTTCTCTGTTGGGCAATTTCTGAATAGTATTTTAGCATTTGAACAAGGTTAAGCCAGGCACTTACGTGTACCTTCAAACGGTACTGAAGTTCTTCTCCATGTCCAACTATGGCTTCTCTATACAGAATACGTGCTCCTCCTTCTCATTAGTAAATAAATTTAAATTAAAATTAAAATGGTAGCCAACTAATACGACGTTTAAGTGCCTGAAATGAACTTTTATTATTATAACAATGGTAGGTAATGAAAACGGTAAGCGCACCTTTACGTTTCTGTTGAAACGAATTAGTTTACATGGTAGTTTGGACTTGGATTCTGGGAGCTGGATTTGCCTAAATCTGTGACCGAATTCCCAGCTGGCCTTTTGAATAATGAGCACAATCAGCACTAATTAATTACATTTAAAGTTGCTTTGATTGGATTACAAGCAAAGGTTGGTGACAGTACTATGGATGAGGTTTTAATATTTTTTAAAATATACACATACTCAAGATGGAGTATTCTTTTATACTATATTAGAAGAACATAATTTGAACATGGTAATCAAACAAGATAAAAAGTACTAGTAGATTTTGAGTAATAAATGCATAAACAGGACGTGCCGCTGCTGGCCTGTGCTGTGCAATGTAATGTAGTAACAAATAAGACATCTGAAAATTCAAAGTCTCCATGAAACTTGAAGTTGCACTCGCACATCCTTTTTCGGTTGAGATGTTTTAAACAACATGCTTCTATGGATCTATCAATAATTTCAAAGCATGTAGACTCCTAACCACAATCACTTCACTAGATAAAAGACAAGAGAGACTCAATTTCAGACTAGAACCTTAACGTCTGTGTTCTGTTGTTATTAGACGACTAAGTTGGTTCGACATCTTTTAATCCTTTTCTTTTTGCGAATAGGCGGACCAGTATTTATCATTTTGATGTGTTTATTTTGTCTTTGATGCGTGTGGGGATGAACAAACAATTAATGTGAGAGCTGTCCAAGGAAACAAAGTCCCAAGAATATTTATGTAGTACAACTGCTACATTACTGGCCAGAAGTTGGAACCCTCCCAAGGCAACCAATTGAATAGAAACTCCGTTTACTTTAATACTGATAACTGATGTCTCAATTTATTATACTAAAGGACATGGTCCGACTCAGGAGTCAGGACTATTCTCCATCATTTAATCTCTCTTTCTGTTGCAGTAGATTATAGAGTGGCTTACAAATTTTCTGGTCCAGTAGACAAAACTGTAAATAATATTTTGAATGGAAAATATCAACGTTGTATGTATATAATAATATAAAAGTAGCAACTGGGGAACAGAGAGTGGATCAAGAAATGTTTTTGGACACCACAACCAGTAACCACATCGTCATTATCATCATGTGCTTGTAGACTGCTTGATAACCAAACAACACATTATATCATACATGAAATGAGGATGGCCGTTTTGCTGATAAAGTCAGTTGTTTGGGAAGTCGTGTCATTGCCAAACAAGATGGTTGTGCCAGTGTTTAGGTGCGTTATCTTCATTTCAGCCGTATTAAAAGCAGAGAGAAACGGAACGAGGAATTCTTAAAACTAATGTGACCCATCATTTCCTAGTTAGTGGAAGGAAACTGTCGACAGATTTGGATTACGTCACATACTGACACTGCGGAAAGACAACACTACTGCTATGTCAGTATGGCAGAAGACAGTAATACGGCAGGACGAGAACAGTTCTTGAAAATTTGATCTTCCATTGATGATATCGATATACACAGTGTATACACAAGTTGCCATATCATAAAAAGAAGCCTAAACCAATCTCAACCTCCGATCAGCTTTAGCTTACCGGGGTGGCCTATCCCAAACACGTGAAATTAGTAAATTTACACTTCTCAAACATTGGTGTCACAAAATTTGCCATCCATCCGGTTCTGAACGGCTTTCACTGCAGCAACTCTGGCTGCAGTAGCAGCTCTATTTGCAGCTTGAATAGCTTTGTTCACTTGTTCATCCACTAGGCGTATATGAACGGCATTTTCTGCTGTTCTTCTAGCAGCCTGCGATTCAGTCACTATGAATTAAGCTAATTGCAGAGATTTGAAATACTGTGTAATGTCCTATCACTTAATAAAATTAGGACCTGTCAAGTGTGTCACGGTTAAAGTACCTGAACTGCTCTTAAAACTGCATCGGTCAGTGGAGGTAGAGTGGCCTTCAGATTTCCACCGTCCCATTCTCCACATTTGGCCTCGCCACTTCTGAAAGCATACATACCATAGCCTTGCTTCCGACCCTCATGCCATGACCCTTCATAGCAGTGGCTGTTGGCGAAGTGATAAACACCGAAACCATGGATCTTGTCGCCAAAATATTCTCCAGCATATCTGTCACCATTTCTGCAAAAACAACCACTTTCCTTCATCATTTATTGGTTCCCCATAAAATTACAATAGACAATATTTATAAACTGTTTATCATGTCAACTGATTAATGGGATTCCTCCATTAAAGATGAAAAGGCAAAGCGAGTCTTTCACAGAAAGTGGCGAGACAAAAGATGAAACAGCAATTACATGATGGCAGTGCATTTTCCGAGCAAACAATAAACGTACAATAATTTAAATGTCTAGCCAATTTAAGAAAATTCAAGGAGTCAATACTCAATAATAAGCAGACATGCAACAACGGTTTTCAATTTCTCTGGATTAGTTTATCATCGTTAAGACAAATTGAAAGCTAACTGTAACATAAAGCCACAGCTTCAAGAATCATAAATTACAAACATTTAGCCTTTGTTTGGATCCTTACATGCACAAGAGAAAAGAAAAGAAATATTGAGGAGAAAAGAATGGAAGAGAAATGAGACTTTCTTTTCTCTGTTTATTTTCCTAAGTTATCAAAGGAGAGAATTGAAACTTATATTGGTAATTTACATATATTAGAATTCTCTTGTCATGGATTTCTACTCCTTTCTCACTAATTTGAGGAGAAATATGTTTGACCCAAATTTTTCTCAGTTTTCTCTCCATTCTCTCACTTTCTCTCTGCTTATTTTTGTCTAATAGGTGGAAACCAAGAGAAGTTCAATTCTCTTCCTTTCTTTTCTCTTACTTTCTTTCAATCCAAACAAAGTAACTTAAAGTAACTTGTTCAGTTATTATTCAATAAAGTACACTGAAGTAACTGATTAAAATTCAAACTCAAAGTTAGATACTACTAATTCTACATAGCGTAATGGTGAGAAACAAGAAAATGGATATATCTAATTCTAACCCACCAAAATGAGGAAAAAGCGTAAGGAGAGAGAAAGAGGAGAAGAAACAAAAGGAAGCTTCTGAATAAAAGATTTCATATTCAAATCAATTTCACATATGCCATAGACAAACTCTATAGATCAATAACTCACATATGCCATAGACAAACTCTATAGATCAATAACTCCCACTTACAATTGATAACAAGCTTTAAGGACTAAAAAAAGAAAAGAAAAGAAAAAGAAAAACATAGTCCAAGAAAATCACCTGAAATGGTAAACACCAAGGCCATGTTTAACCCCACACTTGAATTCACCAATATAACAGCTTCCATCAGAGCAAGTCTGCACACCAACACCATGACTCTGCCCATTACACCACTCCCCTGCATAAGAATCCCCTGTATAGAACTTATAAACCCCAAAACCATGCCTTAAACCCTGCCTATACTGACCTCTATATCTACTCCCTCTAGCCCAACTCTCTATTCCATACCCATCATATCTTCCATCAATCCAATCACCTTCATATCGTCCATTCACAAAGTAATTATAAACCCCACTTCCACTACATTTTCCCTTGTGAAACTCTCCTTCATAAAAATCTCCGTTGCTGTAAAACTCAACTCCTTCTCTGATGACCCTTTTCTCTTTTCTCGATTTCTTGTTGTTGTTATCGTTCGGGTCTCCTATAAACCACAGCACCGGCTTTGAATTGGTCCGCCAAGTGCAAAGACCGAGTCTCGTAGCGTTCTCATCCCACAATTGCTTGACTACTGTGAAATTCTGGTTGATTAAAGTCTTGTTCTTGCTCGCAAAGAAAAGGGTTACAGCAATGAAAATTAACGCTAACAAGAGGTTCTCTGATGTGGGTATCTGTTCTCTTCTCAAATAAAAAAAGAAAAAGAAAAAGACCGAAAAAAGGCTAAAAAGCGTAATCGACAACATGGTCAGAACAGGAACGAATCTCGTCGAACCAGTTCTGCGAGGAGTTGAACCGCAACGGTTCGGTTTCCTTCTCTCTTCTCGCAACTGCCCTTCCAAGTCTTGCTGCTGATGTTGTTGTTTGACCAGGTCTTCCTCGGCGACGGAAGAAAGGCTCTGGATGGATGATCGGACGGTTGGTGATGACCGGAGAAGTGAGGAGTTGGTTCTGGTGAGCTTGGCCTGGCTTTTCTGGCCGTCCATTGATCTAATTCTCACTATCTGCTTAACCCTCTATCTCTTAGTGGCCCCTCCTGTACCGCGAGATTCGTATTACCGTTGCTGTTATAATTGCCGCCGGCTGCATATCTCATGCGGCGCACGTTAAGCAGTGGCTGAGTGCGCAAGCTAGCGCAAGCACAACGCAAACGGAGAAAATGTATAAATTGAAAAAGTGCGCTCCTTTAGAGAGACGAGAAAAAGTACACAACAGGGCCCGGGCTTCGGTTGAGTTAAAAGGGAACTGAGAAATGGAGATTGAATATGGGCCGTCAGATAGAAGTCCAGCGGTTCGCTGCAAAGGTGGAGTACTAGCCGTTGGATGTAATCTGAAAGTAAGTCCGGTCTTGACGGGTAGATATATGTGGTCGTTGGATCAAGATTCGGTCCTTTTTCGCCTGACTTGAGTCTGTCTGCGGCAGGCCCCAACATCTTCTAAAGGTATTTTCTATTTAAAGCTAAAACAATAAAACAATATTGATTTTTATAAATAATGGAATGAACTCGGTACTGGTTTACAATTTATACCCCTGGTTTGAAGTATGATTTTAAGAATCATCACCGTTGATGAAATGATAAAAGAGGTTGATTGGACGGTAAAGATTATTTTACATCAATGAGATGATTGATGGTGTGTCACGTGAGGGAGGAAGGTAAGTTTCTAAAAGAGTAATAATAAAGCTCGTACATCTTTTAACAAACTATACTTCTCAATGTTACTCTATATTTTTTAAATTGATTATACAGTAAAATTTTGTACAGTTAATTATTCTGTTTAAATATTAATTTTTTGATTTTAACTTAGTTTTATAATCTTTGTTTTTTAAAATTGATCAATTATTAAAATTTTGTGCAATCAATTTTTGGTTTAAATTTTATTTTTTTGATTCAATTTAGTTTTATAATATTTGTTTTTAAAAATTGATCAATTTATTAATTAATCAGTCAATTTTTATAAATTAATCAATTTTTAAACTAATTTTTATTTAATAATCTCTTTTCTTAATTAAACTTTAAATTTTTTAATAAATAAGATAGCTTTCTTTAATTTAATTTAATATTTATAATTGTCTAAGAACCTTTTAAATTTTTTGTTTTAACAGTTTATCTTTTAATTTAATTTTTAAAACATTTCTAAGATTCTTTGTAGTTTGTGATACATTTTATTAAATGTGAGAAACGAAATTGGAAGTTTCACAACTTTTATATGAAATGAGATAAAATTCTTCCTTTACTAAAACTTAAATTCTAATATATTTGGCGATTGTGAATCCACCTCCTGTTTATTTATGGTCTTCAATTACTTCACTATCATCTCAATTTTAAAGTATAATATGTCTAGACTCATCGTTTGGTTAAATTTTAATTTTTTTGAATTTATAAATACGAGATTTTCTTTGAGTATATATAAATTCTTCTTCCTCTATACTCTAATTTCATCTTAGAAATTTATAAAATCTATTTTTATAAATTTTATATTCTCTATTTTCATCTTGGGTTTAGTAAAAGAATGGCAAGCAGTTGTGCCGCTGTTTGGCAACTTTATTATACACATAAATTTCATAAAGCTATTTTCGAATAAAAGTCATCATGCGAACCAAAAAGTGGAAGCATTGATCAAATTGAGGTGACAGGTTGCCGATGAAACAAGGAACTTCCTTTAACTTCTTGTACGGGCCTAGTTTATAATACCTATAAATATAATAGAGGAATTTACTCAAGGACTAGCTATTTGTCATCCCACGCTAGAAAAACCAACTATTATTTAATAGAATCCTCTTGTTACTAAGGTCTGTTTGGTTTAAGGGTTAATAATAGAATGGAATGGAACGTAACACACTTCTATCGTTTATTTGAAGGTTTTATAATAGAATGGAATGAACTAGGATGGAAGCGGAGGGTTTCATGTTACGTTCCATTCCATCCAAAACAGTGAAAATAAGAAACTTCCGATTTTGAGATTTAGGATGGAACGTAACCTAGTAAATACATACTACCTAATATACCTTCAATAATTCTTCGTAATATCAACTTCTGACCAAATCATAACATTAATATATCAAATAGAATATAGTAATACTTAATATAATAAATTTTATTAAATAATTAATAATAATATTTTCATATTATTAATAATAAATTATTTATATTTAATAATAAAATATAAAATTTTATATTTAAAATTTATTTATTTATTTTATTTA
>JAOTIZ010000006.1:11139203-11149266 GCA_027123425.1 Erythroxylum panamense | reverse complement strand
ACAATACTAATTAAGGTTGGATGCCGCGGTATAACCCGCAAACACCTACGGGTGGGGTGTGGGGTCCAACATGCACGAATGCCTAATCAGTCTTGTTGCTCCTTCCCGCCCCGACATTTATAACTTTAGAAAGAAAAAGAGCCTTAAAGCGCGCTAGCTGCAATCTTTCTAAAGCAATAAGGTAAAAAGTGGACTTTGAGAACGAGGGTGCTTGTTGCCGCTGAAGTCAGTCTTGTGTTCAACTCCGTGGGTTACCTGGTTGGAAGGGATTGCTTTATAACGTCTGTCTTTCCCTTCTTTCATACATCAACTATCGTAGTCAATGACCTTCGTTGAACCTTAAACTGAAGTTTTACAGCCTTTGATTGACCTTTGGAATAGGATTTCTTTGAGTCCTCTTTGGACTACTGCATCCCACATCCTGGCACTAGGCGTCAGCCCAATGAAGAGAGGGAAAAGAGTGAAGAGGGGGGAGGTGATGTTGTGAGCTGGTGGTTATTGAACGATAAGAGTGGGAGTGGTGGTGGTGATGGTGAACAAGAGCGATTGAGAGATTGTGAGTTTGTAAGAGTGTGAGATGAGAGAGAAAATAAAGAAGAAAATTTTTTAGCTAACATATCCTTGCATTTTTTTAAAATTTTCATACCGGCCGATATATGACTGATATTATGAATATTGTAGGTACCCACCAGTATCATGCGAAACACATTGGTACCAACTGGTATTTATACTTGGTACAGACGACCTTCTACCTCGTATTGTTCTCTGAATAGTACGGTACGTATTGGTCGGTACGGAACGAAATATAAAACCCTGAGCTTATATACACGCTGAAAATACAGTGAGATGTTACTGAAAATCTGTAATAATAACGTTGAAATTATGGAGAAATTCTGGTGAACAGAATTGATATCATTTTTATCTCACACAAAAATCCACATGAATGTTATAAGTAAAAAAAAATCCACATGAACGGTATAAGTAAAACTTTTTGACTCTTATCTTAATATAGAAGCATTTATTACATTTGCAACTGATACACACATACTACTTACATATACATTTTATTTATTGTTAAAAGTTCTTTAATTCTTATTTTCATATAGCTTTTTCATTGGTCTCTCTATCAAATGTATGAGTATTTACTCTTTTTTTTCAAGTCTTTCACATATCCTAATCACGTAAGCTCTACAATATTAATTTTAAAAGATATTTACAAATTATATTATAAGGTAAATGCGTGAAATCTAACTTAACTAATTTGAACATTTATATCAAATAAATAATGGAATATTTTAATTTATAAATTTTCATTTGAAAATATCAAATCGTGGGAAATTATTCGCCCAACACAAACGGTAAATTCATGAGGGTCTAATCAGTTATAGAGTTGATTGAATTAAATTAAAATCACCTTCAAGTAACCTAATGCATCCTGTTTAGAAAACGGCAGTACCAAGGGATGTGGACAGAAATTGATGTTTACTCTCCGTCTGCACGCTATCGACGGTTGTATTGCATGGATTGTTCCGTAATGAAAGAAACCATCCAATGTTTTAATCTTAGTTGTAGCTTCAAATCCAAGTATAAATCCAATACAACTCTTAAATTTTCTTTTGATTTTCCAAAATTAATCTATATGCATCGTCCTTGAAACAGGCAAGAGAAGTGAGGGTTCTAATTAGATGGCTGTCTGTCTGTCAAGGTTATTATCATCACGTTCAGACTACAATTTCTCCTGATAATGTGATGCAAGTGCAACCCTCTTAAAGGCCTAAAGTACATGTGTTGGGTAACCCAGAAAAGGATCACTTGATCTGGGTATACCTTCAAATCCATGATCTTCTTCCACATCTTACGCTGCATCTCCGTTAAGAAGGGTTCAACATCAATTTCATGGGACTGGAAGGACCATACTACATACATTCTGGGTGTCAAAACCAATCCAACACTATGTATGATTCCATTAAATATGAGGGCAAAATTAATCCTAATATAAGCATGATTATTTTGGAGTTCGTGGATCACTGTAGGCAAAGTTGATGAGAAATCTAAAACCTAAAATCAAATATGTCGAAAATTTTTAAGTTTCAGAGATGCACGAGAGAATTAAATTCCCAAATGTCCCCAGGTTTTTGTACAAATAGGTGTGGTTGGAGCTATAAACCGTGCCCATATACAAACAGTTATTTTCAGTGATTTTCTGTTTTTTCCTTTGCTGTAAGTAAGTTGGTCTTATAAACATTGGAAGTAGAGCTGTGGTTTATTGAGATTTTGGTATATCTTTAAAGAGGAAAGGTAAAGATTTCCATGAAAGTGGGTCTTTGTACAAAAAGAAATGGATCAACTAGTCTAGTAATCTAACCATTTCAGGCTTTCAGCCTTCTTTTCAGGGTTAGTATAAACAACATACATAGTTTGTTGACCCCAAAACAAGATATCGTGGCTACTTCAGGCATTGCTAAAGACAGCAATCTAAATGGATCAAAATATCAGATTTAAGAAACATGAACTGGTACTCAAGTCTTTATTCTAATCAATGGGGTAGGCTCAACAGTTTGTAACAACAATGCTGAAATTGCTACATCGCTTGGCATGGCGAATACCTGCTTCATAATATTTTATGTTTTATGCTCACAACAGATCTAAGCTAAGATCACACCCATATAAATGGGATCAATTTCTCTTCAGCTTGTCTTTCATTCTTTGGACAGCAGCCCTCAGAGTTTCCTCATCTTTGCAGAAGGTGAACCTTACTAAATTTTTACCCTCTTCAGGGTTCAAGTAAAATACACTGGTAGGGATTGCTACCACCCCAACTTCCTTAATCAGATATTCACAAAATGCAATATCGTTTTCCAGCCCAAAAGGGGTGTGGTCAACTACGACAAAGTAAGTACCACTTGAAGGAAATACCTTGAAGCCAACGTCTTTCAAACCATCAACCAAAATTGCCTTCTTCGCCATATAGTCCCTCTTCAGCTCTGTATAGTAAGAGTCTGGAGCTCTAAGTGCTGTAGCAGCTGCCCATTGCATTGGAGTGGATGTAGCAAATGTGAGGAAAGCATGCGCCTGTCGAACTCCCCATGTAAGGTGAGGTGGAGCTATTGCCCAGCCAATCTTCCAACCTGTCAAGGAGAATGTCTTTCCCAAAGAATTCATAGTCACAGTTCGCTCATACATTCCAGGAAGTGAAGCAATTGATATGTGATCCATTTCAAAGGCAAGCTTCTCATAAACTTCATCAGCAAAAACCAGGACATCATTTTCAATGCAAAGCGATGCAATAGCACCGAGTTCCTCCCTGGAAAACATCTTTCCAGTGGGGTTATGAGGAGTATTAAGAAGAATTGCACGCGTTTTCTTTGATATAATGGACTTAAGTTCATCGATGGGAGCTGCAAAATCAGGTGGGCAAAGGGTGATGCTTTTTATTTCAGCACCAGCCATAGATAGTGTAGCTTCATAAGAATCGTAGAAAGGAGCAAAGAGTATTACTTCATCCCCTGGATTGATTAAGCCTAAGATGGTAGCAGCAATCGCCTCAGTGCACCCAGATGTGACAGTGATTTCCTTCTCAGGATCTACAACAAGCCCAGTATCTTTCTTAAATCGGGAAGCAATGGTAAAGTTAAAATCTGGAACCCCATATCCTCGGGCATATTGATTCTTCCCATCCCTAATGGCTTGAATAGCTGCCTCTTTCACAAAGTCAGGACCGTCAAAGTTGGGAAAACCTTGGCCAAGATTTATTGCCCCATGTTTTATGGCAAGTGAACTCATTTGTGTGAAGATTGTGGTTTTGAATTTCTCCAAGCGCTTAGCAATCTGAAAGAACAAAAGACAAGAAGATGTGTTGTAGCCAAGCAACAAAGAAAAGTTCATCAAGAAAATTAAATGAATAATTTACGTCATGAAGAATAACTAAGCTGAAGGAGCCTATCATCATTGACAAAATGTTTGCTAGTTCATAGAACAACGATGGCAGAAGTGGCAAATTGGGCTCTACATTGAGCAGAAAAACAGATGCACTGACTGCGCATGCAGTAAACTACAGCTTTTCAATCTATTGCAATCTAATTCGCACTTTTGCCCTTTAAAACCAATTATTCAGGGCTTCCGTGAACTTCCTGCGTATGAATTGGTTTGCACTTTTTTTGCATCAAAGCAGAAAAGAGGAAGAAGAAGAAGAACAAAGAGAAGAGCATTAAGAGCATAGCAAACTCTAAAATGGAGACTAGATTTCGGCACTCTGGAACACTGGATAAGGTAGGTATGCATAACATGACGGTAGCAAAATCACATTCAAAATGCAAACAGACTCTTAAAAGAAAACAGGACGAAAGCTCGGTTGCAGACTTTCCAGTAGGCAAATGATTTTCCAACATAATCAATCTAAAATTCAAGTCCTTCGCTTGACAAGACAAAAGCCAAAAATCTGTGGAAGACATGCACAGGGACAAGTATCTGGGCAATTAAATTACTACAACTCCTCGTTTAAGAAAGCTCAATAAGCTAACATTCTCAATAAACACGCGTCACAGTTGAACAATTCCTAAAAACAAACAAGATACAACTTTTAAAGCACAGAAAAGAAACCCTAAACCAAAAAAGGAATCATCTCAACATATGACAAAAAAGAAAAAGAAGAATATATGGGGTTTACTTGTAAAGGCTTCTGGGTGGGTAAAGCGGACTCACTGGGACAGGAACTGGCGTCCTTCTCGGTAGTGGATAAGGCAGCCATGAGAGAAGGGTAAAAGGAGATTGGTCTTCTGGGAAGGAGACGATCTCTAATGTAGAAGGCAATGGACGCGGAGGATTTAAAGTTCAGATGCGCAGCCATTCCTGCTGGCGTCCAGGTACATTGACTCTGCATCACACAAAAAGGTCATACGACCCTGGCTCTGTTGCGACAGTCTGTGGTAGGCGACGTTTATTTTTATTTTGGTTTATTTTTAATTTTTAAATTTAGTAAAAAATTTGTTTATTTAAAATTTTAATTTCTGTTTTTAATTTTATTTTTAAAATTATAAAAATTATAAAATAGTTTTTATATTTTAATGTGATTTATTATCATTTAAATATATACTATTTAATTATTTAATATATTAATTTTATAAAATTATGAATAATTTAATTTAATATTTAAGTAATTAAATTTAATTATTAATAAGAATTATGAATAATTTAATTTTACTTAATTTTTGTGATTAAATTTAAAATTAAATCTAATAATTAAATTAAAAATAATTCAAATAAAATTTAATTTAATAATTAAAATATATTTAAAATAGATATTAATTTTAAATAAAAAGTTAATTTTCAACTTACTTATTTTAATAAAATAAAATATTTTTAATAAATACTATATAAGAAATTAAAATAAATTTATTTTATTAAATAATTTATTTTTAAGCTTTATTTAATAAATAATTATTATAATGAAAAAATATAATTAAGTTGATATTAACAATAAAATAAGTTTTTATTTTTATTTAAAAAGAAATAAAAATAAAATAAAATAAAAGTGGGTTAAACGACCGTTACTTTCCCAGAGAAACTCGCTCTCAACTTCACTGTGAAAGTAAAGAACCTGCTCTGACCAAGAATGAATCATAGGATTTTTACTAAGGGTTCATGCACAGGTAAAAAAAGATTTATGCTGATTCTAGTGCGAGAAAGACTAGAGAGATAAAAGGTGACAAGCGTTTTTATTCGTTTTGCTTCTATTTTTCGTGTGCGGTGTGCATCGCTGTGGACAACGCCGGAGTTCTCTGGGGCAATGGCGTCCTTCGACTCGGGTGATCATCTCGCGAAGAAGGGGCATACGCGCAAACGAGAGGATGATACTCCTCAGCCCAAGCCCTCTTACATAGCGGCAGTTACTGGGGGTACTGCCGAGGGCGACGGTGCGTTGCCAAAGGGTTGGCCAGACGAGGAACCTATTGAAGTTGTCGAGGGGACATCACACCTGTTGTCGGGGACCAGGGAGGCAGCATCTTCCTCTCCCAATCCCTCAGAGACAAGCTCGACAAGCAGTGGGAGAGGGCTGTCGTTTTGAAAGTTCTAGGCAGACGTGTGGGTTTTTCAGTACTCACCACCAGGTTACAGAATCTGTGGAAATTGAAGGGAAGGATGAAGATAGTAGACCTGGAGAATGAGTTTTTCCTTGTCAAGTTTCAGGAAGAAGGTGACTATTTCAAGGTGCTTACCGAGGGTCCATGGGTTGTGTTCGGTCAGGTGGTCGCCGTCCAGCGGTAGAGCCCGTCTTTTCGGCCCTCCCACGCAGCAGTTACCCGAGCTATTGTCTGGATACAGATACCCAACTTACCGATCTCCCACTATCATCCGCGTATCCTATATGCGTTGGGTGATTTGGTTGGCTCCATCGTACGACTGGATGAGGAGACTCTCCTTGCTAACCGAGGTAAATTTGCCCGAATCGCGGTGGAAATCGACCTTCACCACCCTCTGATGCCCAGCGTCGAGTTGGATGGAGAGACGCTCTTCATCTCCTATGAGGGACTTCCCCAGGTCTGTGTCAAGTGTGTGGTGCTCGGGCATCCGTCTAGTGCTTGTGCCAAGCACGCCCCCAGTGACAAACACAGCTACGCCGGAGCACACTGGTGGCGCAGACAGATCTGACCAGGGAGGCACGTTGGAGGCGTCAGGTGGGCAACCACATCCAGCGACTTCCAATGGCTACGGGTCGTGGATGCATGTCCAAAGGCGATGTAACAAACCAGAGAATGGACAGGGACAGGGGCAGGTGAAGGAACGGTCATCACATGCTGGGAAGTCTGCTGGAGGATCTCGATATTCGGTGTTAATTATTGAAGCTACTGTAGCAGAGGGGACAGAGCCCAGTTCAGGCAACACTACCGCAAAGGGGACAAAGAATTAATATGTTCAGTTTCAAAGGAATCAGACGAACCTCAACCCAGTCCGGGGCTTCCAAGCCTGCGGCCCGACCCCGAAGCGCTTCTCGGGGCGCTAAGGGCAAAAGTTTCAAGGCTACGGCACAGCCAAGGGTGGCCGCGGGGTAGTCTCCTGTGGGCCCGGTTCAAGCGCCCGGCCTGAGTGCCGCGATCCGTCTGCAACCCACGGCCTCTGAGCGGCACCTCGCTGTCACCATCCCGACCTACTTGGAAATGATTTGTGATCCCCAGCTCCTAGAGGAACCGGTTCAGGTGATCGAGGGCGAACCCAAAGGAATGGAGGGGGTAGAGGATCCCGGGGCCGTTCCTGACAACCACGCCCTTTCCCCTACAGAACAGCCGGACATCACGATGGCCTTAGAGGGATAGGAGGTACCCTCGAGCCCAATCCCGGAGCAGCTAGAGGTTCAGGTCCCTGATTCTGGGGAGCCTACGGATGGCCCAGCTGAGAGTCTGGTGGCAGCCCTGATGTTGGGCCCCAATTCGCATTAAGCATGTTTTATGTATTTTGAGGATTAGTTTGATAATTCCTTATAGTTATAATAATTTAGGATTTTTAGTACTTAGTTTATAGAAATTAAATGAAGGGATTAGTTAAGATTAAAATTTTGATAAGTTATTAGAGTTTAAAAGAATAAGTTGGAGTAAGGGCAAATTAGGAAGTTTATTTATGTTTATAAGGTTTAAAGCTTTCAAGGAAGGCTTCATTGGTCTTTTTAGTTTACTTAAAATGAAAAAGAAGAGAAACAAATGAAGTGTTGTCGTATGGTGAGGAGAAGAAACAAAAAAAAAATTGCAAGGCAAGGAAGGGCTTTATTAAAACTACGTAGTTTTGAGGGTTTAGGCTTTTAAATGAAGAGACAAATTTTGCTAAGGCTTTAAAGAAGAGACTTACGACTCTTTAAGGAGAAAGGAAGGAAACAAATGAGTAGTAGCCATATGGAATGAAGAGAGCCACGAAATTTGCAAGGAAAATAAGTGACTTGATCAAAACTACGTAGTATTAGCTTAGGTTTATAAGTAAGAAACAAAGTCCCTTAAGTCATTAGAGATAGAGACTTACGAAATTCACCAAGGAGAAAGCAAGAAGGAGGTTTCGGCCAAGAGAGAAAAAGAAGAAGAAGAAGAAAAGAGTGAGGGCTTTGTTGATTTCTTGCTTGAGAAAAGTGAGTTTAAGAGTTTCTTTAAGAAGAAAAGGAAGAGAAAGAGTTTGATCCTCCATTAGAAGCAAAATCAGAAATTCGTGGGTTTCATTAAGGTAAGGGAAATGTCGAAATTTTTGAAGTTTCTTGATGGGTTTTGGATTCTAATAGCTTAGGAAAGTTATGGGTAAAGTTAGAAAGGTTAACTTCCATGCTTTCATATCCTTAGAAAGTCCAATTTTGTTATCTCTTATGCTTATGGGATTATTGTGCTTGATTAAGGTGAAGGGAGGCATTTGGAGGTAGAAGAAAGGCAAATTGACCAATCCTAGAGCTAAAGGAATTAAGGTGGGTGATTCCTTAATAATTGAGTTAATAGGCAATTTAACGTTTTTAGAATAAATGCAAATTAATGCTTTCCAATGATTTAAGAAGTTTGTATTAATTGTTCTTTATGAGGATTTAAACTTGTATGTGATGTCTCTTGAATGTAAATTTATGTTGGAAATGTTGGCGAAATGATTTAATAAGTGAAAAAGATTGATTATGTGATATTGGCAAATTGATGTTTTCTAATGACTTAGAATGTTAGTATGAATTACTCTTTGTTATGTTTTTCACTTGTATGAGATGTTCTTTGATTGTGAATTATGTGAGAAATTAATTGTATAATGTTTTGTTATGTGAAAAAGACTCGAATGTGTGATTTCGGAAAAAGATTTGCCAGTTTGGCCTAATTATGCGAAAGTGAATTTGTAAAGGCCCGTTACGGCTGATAATTTCGAATTGTGTGAATTATGTGCTTTTTTTGGGTTTGTGGTGGTCCCATCTGAGTCCGGTGCACCTGTCTAACCATAGGCTTCTCCCGCGTGCCCGCTAATGGCATCGGAGTTCCTCTCAAGGACTCCCATTAATCACGGCTACACATGACCGCTTCGAGAGAATGTGTAGTATGTTCCGTTTCGGATCCACCCGAACCGCTTTCTCTGTGTTTATGTGATATTTGATGGGTAATTGGTTTGATGAAATGAGTTTTACAAGAGGTTTTGATGAATTAAAAGTGTTTTGATCAATGTAAATTAGCCTTGATAAATTTGAAAGGTTTTTACCAACGTGGAAGTTGCTTTGAGAATGAATAAATAAAGAATGTTTTCGCTTATTTCTTAATTATTAAGCTGTTACCCACTGAGCCGTCGAGCTCACACCCTATTTCCCTTCACAGGTGTCGAGCGAGAAACCGAGTCACCGCATCGGGATTGAGACAATACTCCGATGCCTTTTGCTTTTGAAGTCATGTTTAAAGCATTAGCTAACATCTTGGATAATTGTTGTTCTTTGTACGTTCACTTTTGCCTTTTTGGATGTAATAGGGCTAGAATGCCCTTGAGACTTTGTATTGACTTGTTTCCATGTAAATGTAAGAGTTTTGAATATTGAAATGTATCTTATGTAATGTTTTCTCAAATATAGCATGAAATGGGTACATTGGACAAAGAAAGAGTAATGTGAGGTTACTTTATGTTTTGAGAACAATTAGAATCCTAAGCGTGTGGTGGCTGCCGTTTGAATTATGTTGGATATCATTTGGATTGGGTTGTGTTGTAAGAGATTGGAGATTGAGTTTTTATGCAGGTAATGGAATTAGATTGAAGATTTTGGCTAGTTACAATTTAGGGGAGGTGCTGTCCAATTTTCTTAAAAATGGACAGAACCTTCAACTGAAGTTTTGACCCTCTTAGAGCTTGTTTTGAATTGAGATGTCTTCTTGAAGATTGTAGAACATGTTTAGATCTTTCCAATGACATAAAATTTGTCACATTTGGACTTAGGATGAAAAAGTTATAAGAGTTGAAAGGTTTCAGCTACTGTTGATGAGGGTTGAAATTTTGCAGAACCTTTGGAGGGGTTTTTCACCCTCTTAGAGACAGTTTTGATTTTTGCTTTCTTCATAGAAAATGTAGATTATCTTTCTATCTTTAA
>JAOTIZ010000006.1:11101721-11122838 GCA_027123425.1 Erythroxylum panamense | reverse complement strand
ATTACACAATTCAACCCCCCTTCTTGTGTATTTTACATATTATACCTTATTTCTATATTAACAAGTGATTTACTTCAACACAAGCCTTAATCCGGTTGATAAACATGTTAGGGAAGTTCAAAGTCTTAAGAACCTAAAAGGGAAAGACCAATTAATGTAATCAAAGGCTTTATTGAAATCAATCTTAATCGTACAATTTGGAGGAGAGATCCTTCTGGTATAACCCTTTAGGAGTTCCTAAACAATTAGAATATTATCACCAAATGGTTTTAGCTTTCATGAAAACATTCTGATTCTTACTAATAATTAGATTGAGACTGAGAACTTTCTTAAATCTTCTCGCTAAGATCTTAGTAATAATTTTATAAATGAAGTTTGTGCATGTTATAGGCTTGAAATCATCAAAAAGAGAGGGATTAAAAATTTTAGGTATTAAATAGAGAAATGTTTTATTAAATTCCTTTAGAATCCTCCATTTCAAAAAGCTTTTGAATAGCCTCTCTAACCATAGGTTCAATAATAGACTAGATCTTTTGATAAAAAAACCCATTTAGAACATTTGGTCTTAAAGCCTTCATCCCATTTATAGTAAAGATAGTAACATTGATGTAATCATCAGATATAGGTTTCACCAATTCCTAAAAAGCTCTAGGAGGGATTTTTTTTTGGAAATGAAAGATTAGAGAGAGTCTATAGAGGTAAAAGGATCAAGGTCTAAACCTAGAAGCCCTTTAAAGAAATTGACAGCCTCCTTCATTATACTTGGTTGATCATAAAGAAGTCTCCCATCCCCAGTAATTATAGAACAAATTTTATTTGTATTTCTCCTGTCTAATAAGGAGTTGAAGAAGAACTTAGAAGGCCTATCCCTCTCCTTAAGCCAGTTAATTTGAATACTCTATTAGATGAGCAAAGAATGATCTAAAATGGCTCTTAGAAAATTTTCCATCTCTAACCTTTCCTTTGAATAAGAATTAGGATCCCCAGGGTTAAAAGAAAGTAGAAATTGAATCGCTACTATTCTTTCCTTAGCTTTATCAACAATGACTTTATTGTTAGGAGAGTAAGATGCTTTCAGCTTCTTCAATTATGCTTTATTAGCTTTAAGCTATTGACAACAAATCTATTGTTTTGAGCTAAAGACTTGAGGAGACAAACCCTTTATAATTGCATCATTAAAATCATGTACTTTGACAAGATAGTTATTAAATTTAAAAGGATGATGATTGGTGGTTCTTTGAAAAAGAGCATTAATCAAAATTAGAGTATGATTTCGAAAAAGAGGATCAGAGAAAGTGGCTTTACTGTTGGCAAATTATGAGAGCCAATCACCATTCAGTAATGCTTTGTCTAGTTTTTTTAGTTCTATATAAACCATGCATTGTTTTCTTTATTACTTAAAGTAAAGGAGCAACCTTCTTGTTTAAGATCTATCATCCCAAGATGTTGTCATAAAGCTTGAGATCTTCATTGTAATTCCTTAGACTACAATTGGCCTCTGCTTCTGAGCTATAAATAGTAGAATTAAAATCTCCACATATGATCCAGGGACCTGAAAGGTTTCTAGTTATAGGAAACTTGTACCATATCCTCTTGTAAAAAATTGTCAATATCAAGTCTCATAATTGGAATATAATCAAGGAGCTCCTTGTTTTTGTCCACACTGACACAAATACATGCATTACTAATCCCTTTTTTTTGGTAGTGTTTTCATAAATACAAAGTGGTATGCCAATGTAACTAGCCAGTAAGCTAAGACCCTAAATAGTCCAATAAACTAAAGGGATACTATATAAGTTGATCCAAATTGGGAAATTGTGTACCTTAATATTTTCTAGCCTAGTACTAGGTTTCCATGATTACAGGAATAATGAGAGCTAGGTAACATGCCAAAAACCCTCTTCCATTATCTTGTTTGTTACAGCTTGGGAGGAAAAGGAGAACAATTCAAGGTTATCCTTTGTAAGTAGAACATTAGGAAGTCCTCTAGACTTCCACTAGTTGACAAACCCTTTTTGGATGATAGGGAAGGGAGGTCTATGCTTGATAAAGAATTTTACCAAAGTGGATTCCTATATTCTAGGCCCTGAATTCAGTGTCTTAACATCTTAAGCAATCATTGATCTGCTTTCAATTTCTTTTGGAGGACTGTAATGAAGAGTAAGGACAAAGGACTCCCCTGCTAGTCATTTCTAGCTTTTGTTCCAGGGAGAGTTATCTAGTGAAGATTAAGGGTAGGAGGAAGTAGGCTGCTGGTTTGTTTATGCCAGATGCTAGTCTATTTTTGTAGGTTAGCGTAGGGAAGATGGCTGTAGGTTAGAGTTATGGGAGGGTAAAGGAGAAAAGACTTCAGAAGTAACAACCTTCATAGATGCAAAGTGGATGAGAAAACCAACTTTTGTTTTTAGAAAATAATAGTTTTCTAGACGAAAAGAAAAAGGAAGGAAAGCTGATGGGAAGCAAAGAATGTCAGAAGTTTCCTTTTGGAATGAGAGCATAGGATAAAGAATCAAAGTGAAGAATCTGGAAAAAGGGAACGAAAACAAAGATTCTGGGAAGGAGGAGGGATAGAGAAAAAGAGAAGTGGAAGGTGTAAAAGGGAGGATGAAGAGTTAACGAATGGCTAGAATATTGTTGAAAAAAAATAGGGCCATCATGTAGAGAAAAGGCAGAGAAACATGGCTTGAGAGAAGCAATCTGACATGAATATTTGAGTTATGCATACCTTCTTCTCCCATGATGTTATTAATATATAAGCCCTCTCCTTTAGTCATCCTTGTGAGGAAATAGATTCACTAAATTGATACAAGTATGCCATTGATTTTGTTGGAATTTTTCCTAAACAAGATGATGTTATAAAAAAACTTGGAGCTTTTATCCCTTTCATGTAACCAAGTAATGTAAGATCTTTGTCTCAGTAAAGAACAGTGATTCTCAAAAGCTTTTGTGTATTACATAATGCTTCCTTCTCTTGATCCATCTACAAAACATCTATTGGAAATTTATAAACCTTTTCTTGTATGTTGTCTAATATACCTTTAATTTGTTTTACTTGTAAGGTTTTATCAGAGTATATACTTCCTTTTAATGGCCTTAATTCCTCTTTAATGAATCCCAATTTCTTCACACATTGAAAGGCTTTAAAGCCTAATACTAGTTTGTCTTTACCCTTCAATATAACTTGCATAAACCCATCATGCTTGGCTAATTAATCATTAAACATAAAGGGAAACTTGTATTAACCTTCTCAAATAAATGGTAGATAAACATAGAGGCAAGATCTAATGCAGTTGGGTTCAAACAACCATGAGCCTTGAAATTTAGGCTTTAAAAGGTTCTCTTAAAGTATTTTGGTTTATAAGAAACTTTATTTGTTATAACAAATTCCTTTAAAGCTTATATTTTATAGGGGATATTAAGCCCTATAAAGTTCCAAATAGCAATATTCATAGAGACTTAGAAGGACATATTACCCCTATGCTTCCTTCTATTGGATTTCTTATTGGACACTTTCAAGAACCTAGTCTCCTTATCCATACCTTCCATAGGAGTGTTAGAGTTTGTATTTTCCACTTATATTGTTATCCTCCCCAACTTTTTCATCATTGAACTTGACCACATCTTTTTTTTTCCTTTAGTGATTTACCTAGAAGATGAAGGACCCTCTTGGTTCTTCCTATTAAAGAATTAAATCTTAGGATTATTATTCTTCTCCACAATTATAGTTTCAGGTTCCTCTTTAGTATTAACAGGAGACTTTATAGGTTTGTTCAAGTTCTTGAGTTCCTTAAAATCACCTTCTCAAATCTCCTACTTATCTCAACCCACTTCTTGCTGGAATGAAAGGTTTTAGGCCTCTATTTATACATAACCTAAACATAATCCTCAAAAAGGATCTCCTTATTGTTCAGTGTAAATATGGGGATAAGATCTAGAAGATCCTTCCTATTCTCAACCTTAACACATAATCCCATATATCTAATCCTTATTCAATGCATCGTAGTTTCATTCATACATAATGGAGTTCCAAACTAGATGGATAAAGCACAAAGGCCTTTTATCAACTAATATTCAAGGGTTATACCATGTAGATTTATCCATATTAGAATATGGTTAAGAGAAATGCTATCTATCGTCAAACTAGGCTTCTATGGTTGCAAGAAGTGATGCTAAATCTCAATATAGCATAGGCCAGACTCCAAAACCTACTTTGACTACACCTGGTTTATGAACTTAAATAAAAGGAGATTGTCTTCTGACAAAAGTACCTCAAGCAAGATCCTATTCCTCTATGCCTTCATCGCCGACTTCTTGACAATCAAGAAAGGTAAGATCTTTTCATGAAAAAGCCAATGAGATTAGTTTTCTAGACCTTCGCCCCATCTTTGCATTTATAGATGAATTAGGAAATGGTTGACATAGTTTAATCCTCAAATTCAATAAATAATATAATATCCACCTATGGAGCATATTAAATATGAAATATCTTGACAACCTTTATTAATTAACATAGTTATGTAAGCATTAACAATTCAATAAGATTTAATTCCAAAAAAAATTGATCAAGCATTTATAGCCACTAATGATCATACATCTAGTTATTTACATAGAACAAAAAATAGACACTAGTATTGCAGATCATGTTGTCTAGAAGATAAAGAACTAAACTCGTGATTGACTATGCACATATAATTTCTTGTCTGAGAACATTCTAAGTTTATGAATATAATTGAATGTATATCTCATATTATAGCTAATATTGGGTATGCAAATATGTACTACTTAGACTACACTTATTACATAAACAAAACACATTATCTTTCCAAAAACATAGGGAGATGCTCATACTATGCAAGTTACACATGTGCAAATGGCATTCACCATTTTGATTATATATGCACACCTCACAATTTATGCTTAATGCATAGAGAATGATATAGCCTATTTGATAATGTTGTTCAATGCGTTTAGGCCATCAAACATAAAATATACTTAAAATCTCTTTTATAATATTAAAACCTTTTATATTTCAATTATAGCTGCTTTTACAATTGAATGTTGATTTTATTTGATCAAAAAGGAGTTAGGATGAATTTGAACTTTTTCTACTCTTAAGTCTCACGAAAGAGTTTATGTTTCATTAAGTGACTTCTAACATAAGAATTGTATAGTCTTCTTTTATTGGATGAATTATATGTTATTCAAAAAGAAAATAATGCAGTCAATATTAGCATAAAGACCTCAGATCTTTGACTTATATTGTACTAGCATATAAGTCAAACGTGTAAGAAAACTAACACATGATAAAAATCTAAAATAGCTAATCTTCTAATAATTTCTTAAATACTAAGATTATTTTACTTTTACAAAAATGATTAATTTATAAATATGATAAAATATGAATTATAGATAATATCTTATTAAAAAACTTAATTTATTCTTAGTAAATTATAAAAATCAAAATTTACTATTTTTAATATTAATTAAAATATAAAAATGATAATAAAATGATTTAAGTACGTGTCTTATTACTACTAAGCCATAATAAATATTAAAATATTAAAACCTAAAACTAGTTATCTAATATAATCATTTAGTTACCTTCAATATCAATAGACTGCAGTTCAATGGCTTTGTTAGTAGCAACTAATAAAGTAGTAGGCAAATGATCCTACAATTAGTGAAAGCGGTCTCAAGGAAACTAATATAGAGACGAAAAAATAAACAAGTCTACTCATCTTTTCTTTTTTTTTTTCTAAGGGATCAACTTTAAGTAAGGAGATTTTTGTTTGTTTTTTGGGTTTTTCTAATGAATAAATGTTGAAAGAAGGAATTAGGTTAGGAGTAATCAATTTTCTAAGTTTTAACCCTAAAACAATCCATTCATTCAAACGTTATGCTTCTTCCTTTTTTTATATCTTGATTATGTATGATTATAAATAAATATTTGTGTTTCAGAGCAACAAATCCTCAGAAAATTCCTAATTGTCTTTTAAGAATCAGATAGGAGCCTTTGTGGAGATTTTGAAGGTGCCAAATTGAAGATGTATAGACCTAGAGGGTAAGTATACAAAATTTTCACTCCCTTTACTAATGCTCTCTCTCCATAATCTCGTCGATTGTTCATCATCAACTATTAACCTTTGTTGTTTGGCATATGAGGGTTTCTTTATTGCACAGGATCTCTTTGGTTCTTTTTCTTTTTGGTATATTTGAAGAAAAATAATTATGTTATTGTAATAACGACTTGAGGATAAGGGTTGTTGGTTAGCTTTTTATTTTTAATTAGATTTAGAAATCAATACTTCAGTGTATAATGTGAGTGCTTGGATTCATTTTACCAAGAAAATTTGTTTGAGAAAAGAAGAATCTCTACTCTTGTCCTTAATTTGAACTTCTCCTTCTCTATACTAGTTTCTTTGAGATTGTTTTCATTATGAGATTGTTCGCCTAATAGTACTTCTTTAAAATTTAACATTTTAGATTATTTAGTATTTATTGTGATGTGGTAATAATAGGATACATGTTAATCATTTTTCAGCACTGCTGATTGGAGGGCTAATGGTGAGTTAATTTTGAAACAAATTAAATGTTTAATCATTTTATTATCACTTTTTAAAATTTTGGATAGTGCTACAAAATTGAGTAAAGTTTTATATTTTTGTATAATATAACCATTTCTTTTTGTAACATTTCTCAAATTTATAAGTTATTTAAAAAATATCATAGTCACAAAATGTTCAACATTTAATAAAATTTACGTAAATAAGTTGAGAAAACTTTGTAAGTGGTACAGATAAAAATATGACAAGAGTATTGGCTAACGTAGAGCTTACATATATTTATAATAGAATTAAAACCTTTTAGTAATTTAATTAAAATACAATTCTAATTTTATTAATTTTAATTAAATATCAATTAATTTTCAATAAAAATTAATATGTAATATTGGTCTATATTAATCAAATATCTTATATTTGACATTGTAGTTTATCAAACTTTATAACTAAGTATAACTTGACTAAATTATATATATTTTTGAAAATCATCAGTTTACTAAAAATATTTTTAGCATATATAAATTATGATCCTAGATTATATAAGATTTATTAAATTAAAAATTTTTAATTTATCTTTACCTATTTCTATATATAAGTTACATTCATAAATCAAAATTTGCACATTAGCTTTGTATTATGAATTCTTAAATATTATGAATTTTAAAGTGATTTCAAATAGTATTTTCATGTATAATTTTTCATATAATATAATTTGTTCATTATATAATATTTTGATTAGAAATAAAATATAAATTTTAATGTATGCTCTATTTAAGTCTGATCATATTAGTTCTTTAATAAAAATTGACTCTTTTAATAAAATTTTAAACCTATTTTTAAAGTTTAATTCCACCTTGATTAAAAAAAATTCTAATAAATACTTATTAAAAACATTGAAGCATTCTTTCTGAGTAATTTAGAATGATGAATTATATATTGATCACTTAATTATGTCCATATAGTTCATGTGATATCTAATAATTACCCGTTGAACTATCCATAGTTAAGATAGTTCCTAACTAATGTCATAGTACGATAATTCCTATATAAGATAAATTATACAATCATCACAATAAATATTTTATACTTACAAGTAATGTTTCCTATGAAATTCTTATATCAAATCAGTTGATTGAATTTGTTTTCTAATAAGAACATAAATATTTATTTAAGCCTTCATACTTTAGTTTATGAAATTGATTATTTTCTTAAAGGAAAAATATAACATGTTTTACTATTTTCACTATATGAATACTAAGTTAATTAAACAAAAATGTATTAATACTAAGTTATTAGGATAGAATCCCATTTAAATCTAGTTGACTTTGAGTTTGCTTATCAAATCAACTAAATTTAAATCAAGTAGACAACATTTTTATCAATCATATTTTATACAACTTTTGGTAACTCCTTATCAAAATATACCATCGATCTTATTCCCAACTCTTCCTTTAAATTCATATTATCATGAATTTTTAAAATCATATAAACTTAGTTAAGTGTGACATTTTGTTGTAAGACTAAATATATTTAAGTTAAATGACCTTAAGTTTGGTCAATAATTCTAATAATAAATATAATTTTGGTTTATTATTATAACAATAGATCAAAAAATCATATTCTAAACATGTACTTAATATTTTAGTAAAAATTTTAATTTTTAAATGGACTTATCAATTGCACAAATTACATATAAAGATATCATACATATAAATATGCAATTCAATATATGTATAAAATATATCAAACACACATACACACACACACACACACACACACATACACACACACATACAATCACAATAAACAGGGACAATATGAAATAAGATTTAAGGAATTTTAGGTCTTTTAATCAAACCCAATTTGGTTTGTTCCCAAATTCCTCGTATCTTGGCAGCTAGTGGATGTGGGTTTTCAAAAGTTAATATCGAATAAAGTTAAACAATTTGAAATATGATTGAAAAGGGTTAGTCTTACTTATCAAAGAATTTAAAGTTAGATTGAAAAAGAGATTGTTGACTA
This sequence comes from Erythroxylum panamense, assembly GCA_027123425.1. Classification (NCBI taxonomy): domain Eukaryota; kingdom Viridiplantae; phylum Streptophyta; class Magnoliopsida; order Malpighiales; family Erythroxylaceae; genus Erythroxylum; species Erythroxylum panamense. Next base: position 11,114,256 of record JAOTIZ010000006.1, on the reverse strand, counting down.
AAAATTAATTGATTTATTTTAGTTTATAAGGATTTATTGATTTATAAAAATTAAACAATTAATTAATAAATTGATCGATTTTTAGCAACTAAAGTTATTAAAATAAATTGAACTGAAAATTTAAAATTTGAACAAAAAACTAGACGGTTAAAAAATTTTATGGTTAAATCAGCTGAATTGATTGAGTTTTTTAATTATAGGTTATTTCTATCATTGGCAAAAGATCAAAGAAAATAGTTGCAGGCTTCTAGGCATATAAAATCTAGGTTTTTGAGTCTTAACAAGTTGAATATGCACTTTTCTTATTTTAATTAAATCTTATTGGATTGTCGCTTGTAACTTTTCACTTTCAGTTCTATAAATATGAACAATAACTATCAAATAAATATGAACAATAACAATCAAACAAAAATCAAATTATTGAACTAAAGAAAGTTCTAATATTACTATTAAAAAATTATTACGTGATCTCATTTTGCATATAATAAAATATTTTTTATGATGTAAAGGTCATTTAATATATAAAACGACTAATTTGTAAAAATAAAGCATAAATTATAAATCGTATCATATTATAAAATTTTGATTATTTTCTTATAGCTCCTTTCGAATTCAAATGTTATGAGAAAACTACCATTAGTAGGATCAATGTCCAACTTCTAATAGCATGCTTATGAATAAATTAAAAAAACTATATCAGTGTTGTAAAGAGGAGTAAGCAAAGAGAGCTAGCTCTTATAAACCGTATGCCTATTTATAATATAGCTCAACCTTTTTGTAATTTGGTCAAATTATAATTATAATTATAATTAAACTCTAATTAAAATTAAAACTAATCCTAATTACATACCAATTAGGTCTAAATAATATCTAATATCTAATAGTAGTCCTTATTTGTCAAATATTTTATCTTTGATCTTAAAGTTTTCCAAAGTTTACAATTAAGTCTAACTTTTATTAAATTATCTTTCATCTCTTTAGTCATTCTTTGTATGTGACCTATTAAGTTTCGAAATATATAGACAATAGAACTAAATTTTATTTAAGATTTAAAAAATTAAACTCATTTAAGTGATTCTCAATTTCTAATTAAATAATTTATACTTATAATGAAGATTGATGTTTAGTAACATATGAAGATCATTCATATATTAGGAATGCCAAGTGATTTTAAATAACCTTTTTGTGTATGATTTTTTAAAATATAATTCAATCCTTTCATCATATAATGTTTTAATCAAACACAAAATATGAAATTAATGTATACTTAATTTGAATCCAATCATATTAGTTCTCCATTATAGTAATTATATTCTTTTAATGCGTTCCACCTTGATCAAGTATTTCTCAAATCAATACTAATCAAGAAAACAAAATATTCTCTTTAATTGCTTTAACATGATGGCTCTCATTGATCATTTAATTATTTTTATGTAGTTCATCCCATATTAAATTACTACTAAATGAGTTACCCATGACTAAGATATGTCATAAGTAGCATCAAAATGCAACAATTCTTATATGAGATACTTCAGAGATCGTAAGTGAAAAGGTAACTTATACAATCACCATAATGAGCACTTCCTTAGACACAAATGTAATGTTCCATACGGAATTTTTATATCGAATCAATTCTTTGAATTTACTCTCTAAAAAGTATTCACATTTTTTAAGCATCTTCATATTTTAATATATAAAATTGACTATTTCCTTTGTAAAGAAGAAACATGATATGTGCTACCTTTGCACTTTATTAATTTTTAGTCTTAATAAAATAAGGATTAATAATAATTTAGAGAAAATTCTTAAATATAATATGAATTTAATTAATTCAAATAATGCATACAATAAAATATATTTAAATAATTATGTAATATATATACAACCAATTGATTGACTCTAAGTCATAAATCAACAGTATAGTATTTCTTAACTATGTTATGTTCGAATAACAAGTGATTATTGTTTCCTTTTTGTTTTTCTTTTAAGTGGACAAAAATAAGCCCAGACAATTTAAACTAAAAAAGTTGATGATTTTAATGAATAACTTGCCATTTAATAGAAAATAAATAATTATGATTATCAAATGCGTTAAATTAATTACCTCAACCTTATCTTTGAGATTGTTTAAAGATGAATAACTATTTGAATTTATTTTTACTTTGAAATAGAATAGTAGAATGGTTTTAAATAAAAATATGTTATTTGTAAAGAATTACAAATAACAATTTTTATTATATACTAAATTTTGCATCTAACTAAAAATCCATATCTATCTGATTTATAACCATTTTTATTATGAATTTCAATATCCAGATGGGTATCACATTGAATCTTACAATGAAATTAATGTTTTCATTTAAACTTGACAGGTCTCATTTAGAATGCAACATCCCACTACCACAAGGTACATACCCAAACACTCAAGCATATTCAAGTACTTATCCTATGATAATAGCATGTTAGAGCAAAAACAAAACCAACTTACATATGACATCATCTAATATAATCGGAAGTCACTAAATTTTAAAACCATTCATTGCATTAATCTAAAACATTTTCACTATTTTCTTTAGACAAATATTTACATAACCTCATACAGGTTCTAACAAAAACAACAAAATACAAGACACAACACTCTTGGAGCCAGCTGACAGACCAAAATCCAAATGGTCCTTTAGTCCTGTCTAAGAACTAGGTCTCCTATCTCGTACCTGAAATACCACGTTGCAATTTTTATGAGTTTTGCGAACTCAATGAGTGAACCATCATTGATGATTTCACCGAATCACATACACATAATACATAATTTACAGACACCCATTCATATCATAAACACATTCCAAATGTTCCCACAATATGGTATATCGTAAGATCACACAGTTTACATTGCTAAGCATAGCAAATAAATCACATCAATTTATGACTCGTTCAACTTTGCAAATCATTCAATAAATTTCAGTCTTATAATGTCATATGCATGAGACTCGCATTCTTTCTTATTGTTATGACCGAGTGCCTATCACAAACTTATACAAATACTGACTCATAGGGCTCAGTCAAATAGAATCATGGAGCATAGCTCTACGTGCAAAATCAAAAATCACGGAGCAAAGCTCTATATGGAAGCACTTCATATTGGCAACTCAAGTCACAATGCCTTTATCTGAGCATGTATTTTATGAAATGCAACAATTTTTGAATATCTTATATATCAAAATCTTATACAAATGCTCAGACAAGATTTCACAGTCATCGGACCTAAGTCCGGCATTCAAATTTCGTTAAGAATCAAATGTCAAAATTCATATCAATTCAAAACACTCCCAATACATGCCCAACTATTAAACTCCTCAGACCTCAGGTTCGAAATCCATAAACAACTCACAAACAGTTCAATAATATTGGAAGCTTAACAAATCAAATTAAAATTTTCAAATTCATATCAAATCAAAACACTCCCAATACATGTCCAACTTTTAAACTCCTCGAACCTCAGGTTCAGAATCCAGAAACAACTCACAACCAGTCCAATAGTATTGAAAGTTTAACAAATCAAATTAAATTAAATTCAAATCAATCCTAGGAAATCATCTAGGTTGACTCACAGTATGCTTTAAGAAGCTATTGTTTGGATGGTCTGGCAATGTCCAACTGGCCTAACTATTAAACTCCTCTGACAATGCCTTTATCTAAGCATGCATTTTATGAAATGCAACAATTTCTGAATATCTCATATATCACAATATTATACAAATGCTCGGACAAGATTTCACAGTCATCAAACCTAAGTCTGGCATTCAAATTTTGTTAAGAATCAAATGTCAAAATTCATATCAAATCAAAACACTTCCAATACATGCCCAACTATTAAACTCCTCATACCTCAAGTGTGGAATCCAGAAACAACTCACAAACAGTTCAATAATATTGGAAGTTTAACTAATCAAATTAAATTCACCAAATTCATATCAAATCAAAACACTCCCAATACATGCCTAACTATTAAACTCCTCGGACATTAGGTCCGGAATCCATAAACAACTCACAAACAGTTTAATAATATTGGATGTTTAACAAATTAAATTAAATTCAAATCAAATCAATCCTAGGAAATCATCCAGGTTGACTCACAGTACACTCCAAGAAGCTATTGCTTGGATTGTCTGACAATGTCCGACTAGTGTCTGATGTGCTCCTCTAAAACATACTCAACACATTCACAAATATCACATTTTTGCACAAACGTATAAGCATTCTTTTATGCACATCAATGTATAGAAAGTATGCACAATGCATGTTCAAAGAAAATTTCGGGTATCCTATTGTAATTCTCATCATCAAATCGATTAGATATCAATGCCCTCATTAACATCATTTTTATTTATAATTTGGACCATAATAAAGCATATGTGAAATCCATTACATAACTTAATTGATCATTACAGATTTTCTACCATATGATTTTGGATCAACTTTGCATAATTAATATGATAGGGTAAATAACAAAATTAAGCAAAAATTTCTCTGGAAAGTTGTTTTACAGTGTCTTAAGTTTCTAATGACTCCAATATCATCCAATTTGATTCAGTATTCAATGCTTTATGCACAAAATACCATAGAATGTGCACATTTGAACTTTTAGCTAGTACATGATCATACCCTCTAATTGTACAACTAGTATCTTTCAGCTAAGACGTCCAAAAATTAAAAAATTATTACCAATTTAAAGCTAAGAGAATAAGCCACAATTTTGGTGAAGACAACTCAGCCTAATTCGGCTCACATCAATACAATTTATTCAATAACCCAGGACATGATTTCTGTCCCTGGTAGTACTACAACCTAAGTTAAAACTCAGTTTCATGCCAATTTTGAAAATCATAGAGATATAATTAAAATTAGACTTCTTCACAAAATTTGTAGAAATATTTCACTAGTTTAATATGAATGAAAAATTAACTCATTCAAAAATCTACATCTCAAGTTATAATAAGAAAACAGAAGCATGATCATGAAAATTTCCAGTTCGTAACATTCCAGCAGACTTCCACACTTTCATCCTATCAACCACTTTCAAATAAATTGAGATAACTCTAAATTCTTATGCAGAGAAAGGAAAATGTCTTAGGAATCCATTGGTCTAAGTTTCAAGTTATTTGAAGTTCAGATGAAAAAGTTATAGGCAAAAGACTTAGGGTTGTTCAATGAAATACTCTGTTCATAAACTTATACAAGCAACTACCACCCTTTTACTGTAGAATCACGTTTTTGCACGTAATTCTCAACATTTTTTCAGCAACACTCCTCCATCTTCTTTCTCTCTTCTACTTAATTCCTCATCACAAACTTATACCCTTATATTTATCCCTCTTATTCACTTTTACACACATGCAACTTATCTTATGCTAAAACATCATGTCCGTTAAACGGACCTTCACAGGTGAAAAATGGCTTCCAAGCCTGTCTATGACTGTTAGGCAGACATGTATGTCCATTAAACAGACATTCACAGGAAAGCTATAGTAAATTATGGTTTTGACCCTTTTAGAGGCAGAATCTCACTTTGTGGTCTTCATGAAAGTTGTAGATATAGAAGTTTTCTTAAACACTGCCTAAGAGTGAGCTTAATCCAAGACTTCTATAGAAAGTTATGCCGATTCTCCCAAGATAGGTACAATATGATTGAAGATATAAACATGTTTGATTCTTTTGGTCATAACTCCACCATCCGACCTCAAAGTGGAGTGATTCTTGAATAAATATATTCCTAACACATTTTTATATCTCTCCATAAAAATTGGTATTTTGGTGTTATTTTGAGAAAGATTGATGGAAAGAAAATGAGGGATCGGTTGAAAGAGCATAACTGGGTTATGAACATACTTTGAGTTTTTAGGCATATATTGAGCTATAAAGCTCCAAACGAGGTGGTTCTTGTCTCAAATTAAACTAGAGACTTAGAGCTACAATTGTTTTAAAGAAGTCAATTATGATTTTGGTGTTTAACCAGTGTGGGCACACCACTCTTGTAGGATATGGCTAATAAGGGTTCTGTGAAATAACCCTACAAAAAAACTCGTTCACGCTTTATGACTCTGGAGCGACAGTTAGGCTTCAAAAATGGGGTCCAATAGTTGTGGTATCAAAGAGACTAGGTTTAGGTCCCACTTGGCGACTAGGTTTAGGTCCAGGTTGGCAACTAGGTTTAGGGATATCCTAAGTTTTGAGCTGGTTAGTTTTCAATTATGAAATGAACATGCATTATTTTAAATGACAACTTGCATTGTTTTGAATTGTTTTACATAATTTGAAACTGTTTTGCATGAACTAAATATTTTCAATGATTTTCAATTGAAGGAGTGAAATGCCGCCTAAAAAAACTCGAGGAGCTCTGACTCGATCTAGTTCTCACAAAGGGAGCACGGATGAATCTTATGTCCTATAAGATGCGGGGACACATTCTGCGCCATATTCTGAGGCACCTAGCGTGTAACACGAGGTGCCTCCACCGCCTCCTCTGGTGTCTCAAGCAAACCCCATAGATCCACGATTCTTTCAAACCTTTGCTCAGGCTTTCATTTACGCCATGGGTCAAGGGTCTCAAGTTCCGATGCAAGCTCTAGTGGAGAGGACTGGACAGTATGATAAGCTCCACAAGTATGGAGCTATGGATTTTAACGGGTCTACCAACCCTGAAGAGGCAGAAGTATGGTTGAAGAGGACCGAGAGAGTCCTAAAACAAATGAAGTGCTCTGATGAAGAGAAGTTAGACTATGCAGTCAGCTTGCTATAGGGGGACGTGCTCCATTGGTGAGAGTCAATGCCCCACAGTCAGGACATACCGCCGGTATTGACATAGAGGAAAATTTTGGAAGCTTTCAAGAGGAAATACTTCTCAAGGATCTATATCCAAGAGACGGCTAGAGAATTTTTGAATTTCACACAGAGGGATATGAGTGTGAGTGAGTATGAGCTGAAGTTTACCCAGTTGTCACGATATGCGGCCAACATTATTGCCAATGAGGAAGATAAGTGCCGTAAGTTTGAGGGGGGACTTCATCTGAGGATCAAAGAGAAAGTGTTGATCCATAATTTCTATAACTACTAGCTATTGGTAGATATGGCCCTCCAGGTGGAAAAACTAGAGAATATCAAATATGAGGTCAATAAGAAGAGGAAGAGTCAAGAACAATCTGCTAAGAAAGGAATGAGTGCTCCAATGCCAGAGAGGAGTGAGAGGAGCTTCCGCTCCTAGAGCAAAGTGGGGAGTAGTGGCTCTACCAAGAATAAGCAAGTGAAGGCAGTTTCAATGTAAGCCTCAGCTGTGGGAGGCAACAGAAGGATGGAGAGGAGTAGTCATATGAATACGAACCCGCAATGTGAGCATTGTGGGAAATTTCACAGGGCAGAGTGCTTCAAGTTACTTGGAGCATGCTTCCGATGCGGAGAAAAGGGACACATGAACAGAGACTGTCCCCAAGTAATAAAGCAAGAGGGGTCGAGGTTGCAAGCTCCTAAGAGAGCTGAAACAATGGGAATCCGGCTAGCTACTGAAGTGGGCAATTCTGGAGCTGCAAGGCAGGCTATTCCTCCAGGAAGGCCAAAAGGCTAGGCACAAGCAAGGGTATTTGCCATAACAAAGGAGGAAGTTGCAGCCGCACCTGAAGTTTTCACAGGTATGGCTCACTTATTCAATTATGCAGTATATGTGTTGATTGATTCTGGCTCCACGCATTCATATGTTTCTGCAAGCATGATTTTGCATGATGTTAAATTGGTGCCATTGGATAGTCCGTTGATTGTTAGTACTCTTTTAGGGAAGAAGGTGATAATAAGTGAAGTATATAGAGATTGTGAACTGGTTATTGAGGGTGCTAGATTGGTAGCAGACTTAGTGCCTCTAGAGCTGAAGGGTTTAGATGTGATACTGGGTATGGATGCTATGGAAAAATATTGAACGAAGTTAGATTGTAGCCTCAAGGAAATAGAGTTTAACTTCGGCAATAGTGAGAAGGTGATTTTTAGAGGAGATAGGAAAATGCCATCACCCAGAATTGTGAGAAGGTGATTTTCAAAGGAGATAGGAAAACGTCATCACCCAGAATTATTTTGGCTTTGTTTGCCAAACAGATAATGAGAAAGGGGTGTGAAGCCTTTTTGGCACACGTCGTGGACACTAATGTAAATAAAGAGAAGCTAGAAGATTTTTTGATTATGAGGGAGTTTCCAGATGTGTTCCCAGAGGACTTACCTGGTTTGCCACTGGTGAAGGAAATCGAGTTTGCCATTGAATTGATTCTCGAAACGTCACCTATTTCTATACCATTGTATAGAATGGCTGTAGCAGAACTGAAGGAGCTTAAGGAACAGTTGGAGGAACTATTAGAGAAGGGATACATAAGACCAAGTTCGTCACCATGGGGAGTGTCGGTTCTATTTGTTAGGAAGAAGGATGGGACATGGCGTATGTGCATCGATTATCGGAGACTCATCAAAGTGACTGTTAAGAGCAAGTATCTTTTACCCCAGATTGATGATCTGTTTGATTAGTTGTAGGAAGCAAGGGTCTTTTCAAAGATTGATCGCAGGTCAGGCTATAATTAGCTCAGAATCAGGGAGTCAGATGTGAACAAGATAGCCTTCAGGACACGTTACGGGCATTATGAATTTATGGTCATGCCCTTTGGATTGACTGATGTTTCGGCTGCATTCATAGATCTTATAAATAGAGTCTTCAAGGAGTATTTAGATCAGTTTGTCATAGTATTTATCGATGACATTCTGGTTTATTCCAAGAGTGAAGGAGAACATGAGGAACACCTCAGGAGAGTGTTGCAGATATTGAGAGAGAAGGAGCTTTATGTCAAATTCAACAAATGTGGATTCTGGCTTCATGAAGTTATTTTCCTTATACATGTGATTTCTAAAGGTGGGGTACATATTGATCCAAGAAAAATTGAAGCAGTGGTGAATTGGCATGCACCGACAACAATGGTAGAAGTAAGAAGTTTTCTGAGTCTGACAGGGTATTATAGGAGATTTGTTGAAAGATTCTTGATGATAGCTGCTCCAATGACCAAGTTATTGAGGAAGAATCAGAAGTTTATTTGGAGTGGTGAATGTTAGAAAAGCTTTGAGGAGCTTAAGCACAGATTGACAAGTGCTCCAATTCTGACTTTGCCCACAGGAGAGGAGGGTTCTACAGTTTATAGTGATGCATCAAGGAAGGGTTAGGTTGTGTATTGATGAAAGGAGACAAGGTAATAGCTTATGCCTCGCGCAGCTAAAGCCTTATGAACTGAATTACCTAACCCATGATCTGGAATTGGCAGCAGTAATTTTTTCCCTGAAGATTTGGTGACATTATTTGTATGGGGTGTAGACAAGGATTTTTACAGATCACAAAAGTCTCAAGTAATTGTTGAGTCAAAGGGAACTGAATTTAAGACAGAGAAGGTGGTTGAAGCTAATTAAGGATTATGATTTTTTAATTGAGTATCATCCAAGAAAGGCAAATGTAGTGGCGGATGCCTTGAGTAGGAAATCATCAATAGCCCATGTTCAGACAGTTTATCTACCATTATTGGAAGAGATGGCTAAACTTAGGATAAACTTGAAACAGGAGGAACTAGATTGTGTTATTGCAAATTTCATAATAAGGCCGATACTCAGGGAGAAAGTAAAAGAGTTACAGGCACAAGATATATATTTGAGCAAGCTCTGAGAAGAAATTAAGAATGGCAAGAAATCTGAGGTGGTAGTGAAGGATGATGGCCTTATGGTTGTCGGGAACATACTTTATATTCTGAATGTCAAGGGAGTGAAGGATGAGATATTGGATAAGGCACACAATACGCCTTATGCCATGCACCCGGGTAGCACCAGGATGTACAAAGATTTGAAAGAACATTTCTAGTAGAAAGGCATGAAGAGAGATGTAGTAGAATATGTGAGCAAGTGTCTTATGTGTCAGCAAGTCAAGGCTAAACACTAGGCACCTTCATACAAGTTAAGGCCATTGTCCATTCCTAAATGGAAGTGGCAAAAAATAACCATGGATTTTCTGATGGGCTTGCCCAAGACCAATAGGAAGCATGATGCCATATGGGTTATCGTTGATCGTTTGATGAAGTCAGCCCATTTCCTGGCAATTAAACAAAGTGATTCTTTGCATGTGTTAGCAAAGAAGTATATTGATGAGATAGTAAGATTGCATGGGATTCCCAATTCTATAGTTTTTGACATGGATCCTTGGTTTACTTCGAGATTCTGGGGAAGCTTACAAGAGGCTCTAGGAACCAAATTGAATTTTAGCATGACTTTTCATCCCCAAATGGACGGTCAATCTGAGAGGACCATTCGGACCCTTGAGGGAATGCTCAGGGCATGTGTGATGGAATTCAAAGGAACTTGGGATGAGCATTTGCCATTGGTCGAATTTGCTTATAGTAATTCGTACCACTCAAGCATTCAAATGGCTCCTTATAAAGCACTGTATGGAAGGAGATGTAGAACTCCGATATGTTGGGATGAATAAGGAGAGAGGAAACTGATAGGGCCATAGTTGCTTCAGATGATAGTCGATAAGGTTAATTTAGTTAAGCAACGTCTTAAGGCAGCTCAAGATAGAATGAAGAGCTACACTGACGCACACCGCATGGAGATGGAGTATGAAGTTAGTGAAAAAGTCTTTCTTAAAACATCTCCTTAGAAAGGAGTCATGAAGTTTGCCAAGAAAGGCAAATTGAGTCCGAGCTATGTGGGTCCCTATGAGATTGTTGAGAGGATTGGACCGCTAGCCTACAGGTTGGCGCTGTCCCCAAAATTGTCACAGACATATGATATCTTTCATGTGTCCATGCTGAGGAGGTATAGATCGGATCCCTCCCACATCATTCAGACCATTGAGGTTCAACTGAGAGATGATATGAGTTATGAGGAAATCCCAATGGAGATCTTGGACACCAAGGAAAAGGTCCTTAGGAATAAGACAGTTCAACTGGTCAAAGTCCTGTGGAGAAACCATTTTGTGGAAGAGGTCACATGGGAGCCCTTGGAAGCCATGAAGGAGAAGTATCCATACCTCTTTGATGATTCAAGTAAGAATTTCAAGGACGAAATTCTTTTAAGAGGGGGAGATATGTTGGCCCTCGAATTTTCTTTTCATTGAAGTTAAGCATGATTTAAATTAATTTTGAGGTATTGATAGATTAATTATTTTATTTTGTGGAGTTAATTAGCATGTTAATATGAGTAAGACTAATAACATGGGTTAATTGAATTAAAGTTTAAGGACGGTAAGTTTGCATAAGGGGTATTTTGGGAAGATCACTTAAGCTTAAAAACCATAAAGCTTTAAAGGAGGGGCAAAATGGACATTGTGCAATCATTAAGGGTATAAAAGGGAGAAAGAAGACTTTTCTTGCATTAGGAAGAAGTAAAGAAACGAAAATTGAAGAGAGAGGAGAAGAGGGTGTTGTGAGTTTAGAGAAAAAGAAGAGTTGAGCTAGGTTTGACGTTTTCTTAACCTTCAAGAGGGATTTTGAGAGTGATCAAGAAGGGAAAAAGGAAGAGGAAGGTTAAAGCTTCCATTAGAGCCAAGAAAATCATTGCTTGGTGAAGATTCAAGGTAAGTTTATCTTTAATCTTTTGGATTTTGGAAGTGGTTTTGGCTCAAAGAGCTTAGGAAATGCATGAGTTTAAGTATTCTAGGGTCAATTTTATGAATATGTTTCTTTGGGTTGTCCAATTTGAATTCCTTTTGATTTGGGTTTTTGTCAATGTTGAAGAAAATCAAGAGAGGCAAGAGCAGCAAGAGTAACGGCTTTTGAGCAAGGTTTTCAAGCAAGAAAATTAAGGTGGGTTTCATTTTTATAATTGAGTTAATGAGCCATAAATGTTCTTCAGATAAAGGGAATTTAATGATTTTCCAACTACCTTATAAATGTGTATTTATTGTTCTTTAAATGCTTGAGAATGTTCCTCATGTTGATGTTTGTGAATTTTGGGAATGAATTCCAATTGCTTCACAATTGTTGTATTTTGTTGCTTTTGAATGAGTTGAGAAATGGCTTTTATGCTTGGTATAGGAATGTGGTTGACGAATTGTGAAATGATGATGGGAATGCATATGAAATATGTCATGTGTATGACAAACAAGTTTTAGAAATGTGGCATTTGGGCAATTGATTTTCAAGCTATGAATTACATGTTATGTGGGTTAGTGGTTGTATGTTCTGTCAGTCAAGTGCACTTGTCTAAAGGCTTCTCCCACCTGCCCGCTAGTGGTATGGAACTCCTTTACAAACTCCTTTAAGTTCATGGCTACGCAAAACCATTATGTGGGATTGCGATAATACGTTCTGTTCACGGCTACACAAGAGCATTTTATGGCATTGTGTTAGTACGTTCTATTACGGGCTACCCAAACCATTCTAATGTGTTTATGCTTATATGCTTAGTGGATAAGTTTGATGAATATGCGAATTATGTGGTTTGTGAATTGGTTGATATGTTAAGAATTTAAGGAGTA
>JAOTIZ010000006.1:11071359-11082493 GCA_027123425.1 Erythroxylum panamense | reverse complement strand
CCTAACATGGGTAACAGGATGTTACATCCTATACCTTTAATTGTTTGCAACTTGTCCCTAAAACTCATTAGACTATGCCATTTAATGAGATACCGAGTTTCAAAAGTATCAATCTTTCTACTATGGTATACTTTTAAATCTAAATGAGAATGTTGTTCTTCTGGTGCTGCCATATCGTTGCAGGTGCTTCAAAAATCTAGTGGCCTTTTCTCTAATTTTACTAGTTACCCTTCTTGTAACTTATCTTACAACCAATATTTCTTGAATTTGATAATTACTTTGTCAATTTATCAGTCACTCGAACTTAGTGGGACAACATGGTTCATTATAGATACTCTGTAGTTGTTTTGTAATGGTTCAACTTAGCTACTCTGTTCATTATAGATAATTGGAACTTCTCAACTAATGTCTACTATACATTTACTGAGTATATCGTTGTCATCTTTATTGAGTATCTTGGTACTTATTTCGAGATTTGACTACTAACTGATCCTATATATATAAACATTGTAGGAGAGACTCGTTAATGGAACTTTCTTTGTGAACGAGAAATATGGTTTATACAAGACCGTGGAAGAATTATGGGATGGTGAATAAACAAATCTAACCAAATGTTCCCATGTTGTATTAAGCAAGCTTATGTTGTTAGACCTGTCTACTATCATACTCTACAAGAAGCTTTTAAGATTCTGCATCAATTATTTGCTTCATAAAGCTAGATAAGCTATACTGCTCTGTTTGGATGTTTTGCAACTTCTATACTGTATACTGTATTATTCAGAAATAATTTCCCAGTTCCTTATACCTGTTTTGGAATAAGCACATGTGCATTCCAACAAATTTGGACTCAAACTTCTTTTCCAAATCAGTGAAATATAGTTAATAGATTTAATAAGTTTGGGGAATTGATGGATGGTTTGCATATTATAGCAATGGAAAGAGCCAGGTTCGTTAGTGTATTAATTAGTGTATTATGAGATGTTTGTGAATTGCAATTAGTGTATTTTGATATTAATTAGTGTATTATGACATGTTTGGGCAAATTTTTATTGAAATTTTTTAAAACGCTGCAGAATATCCATGTTTTCTGTCTGTGACATTTTTTGTGACATTTTTTAAAATGTTGCAGATTATATTATGTGACATTTTTTGAGATTCTGCGACGTTTTTCGCAGATTGTCCTATTTTCTTGTAGTGTATATGCTTGATATGAAAAAAAATGATAATTCTCTTAATTTAATTTTTTTTGCTAGGAAAGTCGTTTCTCAAGATAACTAAAACCAAGTTGAAGTAAATAATGGTGCACTCACCATGAAATTTGATGGAGAAATTATTAAATTTAATATTTACAATGTCGTAAAATACATTAGTAATGTGTCATTTGGCTTTATTTTAGATGTTATTGATCCTTTAGTGCAGGAACTGTTTATGTTAAATGATGAGGACAATGTAAAGGTTACATTTGGTAATATATTCACAACAAGAAATTTTTAGATTATAAAGAAAACATCTTAGAATGCTCAAATTATAAGATGAATAAAAAATATCTTTAATAAAGCATGAGCCCATTTCACAGTTGCAACATTAAAAAAAGGGATAAATCATTCAAAAGATTTCCTTAAATAAGGCAAGCCCATCACTTATTTACACACTTCAAAGAAGCAAGGTATAAATCATCCATAAGCAACCCTTGAATAAGATATGCCCACGACTTATTTGCACATTTTATAGAAGCAATAAACAAAATATCCAAAATTAGTCTTTAAATAAGGCATGCCCACATCTTATCACAGGACCACTTCTAATTCTAGTACACATAAATAGGACCTTCGAAAACAAAAAATTTAAAAAAACTTATTTCTTTATTTCTTTTCTTTCTAACGCTATATCTTTTCTCCTCTAATTATAGTATGCAACTTTTCACTTTTATACAATGCACTCTACCTTCACCGTCGAGTATGTTGGAGGTGTATTAGCCATACTAAACTCTTTTAAATGGAAGTATCACTTACATATATTTTTATTCTTGTTGAAATTATTAAGTATTAGTTTTGAAATATTGAGGACAATATAAGAAAGAAGTGTGGGGGATAGTAGTTTAATGTTTAGTTTTGTTTGATGATTTTGCTTATGCTTATATTATTTTGGCTAACTTTTTACAAAAAATAAAAGAAAATTTTATGAAGCTTGCTTTAGTTATGAAAGGACCCATCCCAGAGTTCCCCTTTTGGAACCCAAGTAAAGGCCTCCCGGTAACCCCACGGTAGCCCTTCAGTCAATATCTAACTTAATCGAAGGGTTCCCGTAAAGCCAAATTCAACTATTTAAAACCTTTTATACTTTAATACTAAAAAGCGTGGAAAATAATAGGAACATTTTTCTATCATTTTATTGAAAATTTTGGCAACATAACAACTGCATTTTGACATTCCCAAAATTTTTAAAAGCTCTATAAAATTTGAAAATACTTCTATATTCACATCAATTTCTTTTTGAACTTTAAGTCTACTCACAAGCAACCTAAACAAGTAATTCTCAACAGTCACTACAATAAACTTTTAAAAGTTAACACATATTTGTGCATTTTATTTAAAAGCTTTATTAATCATCCATTCTTTACAAAAATATACATAGCAAAATGACACAAGCACAGCAGCACCTAACAATACAACTAATCTTAAGGCGAAGTCTTAATTACTGCAGGACCTGTAACCATACCTGAGGTGATTTGTTTAAAAACATAAAAATAAATGAGCTCAGTGAGTGTAATCAGTTTACTAGAAAGTTGAACTTTTTATAACAATGTAAATGCAATATTCCATACAATCATAAAGCTCATGGTAAAACATTTTCTATAATAATTTATTTGTGCATCATCAAATCTGGTAATAACACAACATTCGTAAAACATAATTTCAATCTTTTTTAAAAACTATTTCAAAATGCTTTCTGAAATCAAACTCATCACATAAAAGTTTCCATTTCATCCACTAGAATTGGTACTATATCGTACCTCTCAAATCACTTTGAAAATAAATAGTGGCAGCATTATTATTACATAACTTTTCTTACTCAACGTAGCCCACCACTTTTTTCTTTATCATACGGTAAACTAGGCCTGAAGTCACGGAGTTGGTCCTACATTGCTTTCCCGTGACTAGTTAGCCACTAGTTATAGAGCTGGTTCTACATCACTTACCCGTAACAGGTTAACCGCTATATATCAGTAGTTATGGAGCTATCGTTTATCCGTAACAAGTCACAAAGCTGGTTCTACATCACTTACTCGTGACTGGTTAACTACTATTTACGGAGCTAGTTTTACATCGCTTACCCGTAATAGGTTAATTACTATAAATATACTAATATAATAACATTTATAAAGCCTAGCGGTGTACCATAGGCAAAAGCAACTCTTACATTTACGACTCGTCTTATTTTCTAAATTAAGTATGGGAGGATTCATAATTGAAATTTTTCAATGTAACTCCCAATTATATAAAATTTAACGTTCAAATTACAACTCATATATTGCCAAAGCAAACACTTATGCTAGCAATATTCACTTGTAAGATATCATTTGCATAAATATTCATTTCATTATCAATTGAAAACCATTAGCATGACTCAAATTAAAGAACACTCACATGTCATCAATTCTTTTGCAAAGAATTAAGTCATATAAAACAGTTTAAATGCATGCACTCACTTTTTTGCAAATTTATTGCCAAGCGCACTCATATGTTTGTTGCCTCTCATTTACCTACACAAAACACATTTCGCTTGGACATTTACTTCCAAATTAGGAAGTAAGACATTAAAACTATATGCTTGGTTTAACCGAATTCAAGATTTGTATATAATAATGTAACAGATATGCTAATCATATTTCTGCTTACTTCTGTAAGCTAACCTATTAGTAAGCGTTTGCAAATCTAACTTCAAAAGTCATTTAAGTACCATATTTTATCCATTATAACTTACCAATTCCTTCAAAACACAATCTCACCTAATTTAACTCACCATATCACAATCATGTGTGATGAGTCATAGTTATGACCCATGTCTAGAATCCATACCTCCACTTGTTCCTTACTTTTCACATAGTAAACGTTCAAATTTGGTTTTGAGGTCTTCCAGACATTTATTTCCTAATGTCTCTAGTTTCTATATCATAAAAAATAATGTCATTTAAAATTCTAAATCATGAAAAATGTACCAAATATCACCAGTTGTTTCAACATAAGGGTAGTATTATGTTACCTCTTTTGATCTCAAATTTCAATATCATTCATCCCGAATTAGGTCTAGGTCTCTTCTAGATATTTTTAGTATTATGTCTTAGGTATCAACTTCAATTAAAATCACTCAATTTGGAGGTCTGTAGGCCAAGTTATGGTTAAAACATTGGGGCTGATTTAAGTTAATCCAAGACAGAATCCCACTACACATTCCTCTCTTGTCATATTCAACTAATTTTATACAAAGATGTTGAGTCAAAAAGACTTCACTTCTATTAATTTTGATGACAATCAAATAATAATAATCTTAGAAATGTATGAACTGTTTTGATAAATTTGTTAAGTGTGCAGAAAAATGTACGTAACACTTAATCAACTCAGAAAGTGCACGGTCAATGCCAGATGAAGCGCTATACCAGACAAAGCGCAACACCAGACAAAGCAAAACAATAGACGAAGTGCAATAATAGACTAAACGTAGTAAAAGAAGAAGCATTATTCCAGAAGATACAAAAGGAAGATATTTTAGAATGTCAGACAGTTAGTTAGTTGGAGTTAGTTACAGGACTCAACTAATGACCGTTTCTAGAAGATTCAAGAAGTAGTTTTCAAGAAGATAGTTGGAGACTTAGGCTATAAATATTAGTTCTAGTCGAAGACTAAAATAACGAATGCTTCTACATTAGCAAAACTTCTATATTTAAAGTGCAAAAGAAGTAAGCAAATACATTTGTAACCTAAAGCTCAAAAATACTTTTCTTAGAGAGAGAAAGGAAGGCTAGAGCCTAGAGAGGGTAATACAACTGATAAAGAATATTTTGTGATAGAGACCTGAAGAGGCTCTACAAATGTAGAAAGAATACTTGTAAAGTTGGAAGAGTATAGTTAAATCTCATACTAACTTTGAGGACTGGACGTAGCTTAAGGTTTGGGGTGAACCAATATAAAATCGTAACATCTATTCTCTAACCTTTATCTTTTAATTTTCTTGTTGTTAGATGAGTAGATAATATTACTTGTGATTGTATTACTTATCAACTTTAGCAAAGTGTTTTAGTAATCATTTGAATTTTTGTAAAGAAATTAAAAAAGTCTCAAAATATTAATATTTTTGGAAACAAAATTGCACAATTTAACCCCCTTCTTATGTAGTTTACATATCATATTGGATTTCTCTATTAATAAGTGATTTACTTTAAGAAAGATTATGCACGATCGTGGCCTATTGCACTAGCTTTTGTCACGATCATGGCATGGTCCCCCATAATCATGGGCCTAATTTTAGATTGTTAATTTCTACCTTGTTTACGTGTTGAACCAGTTGAGGAAAAGTCACTCTAAATTGGTGTATTTGGTTTTGATTAAGGCTTAGAATGAACCTAGATTATTGCTTGATTAATTGATTAAGATCTTGTTAAGTTTAGGGTTAATTGATGTCAAAACTTAAAGAATGTACGATTTTGATGTCAATGTATCCAAATCTAGAAATTATGATGTGATAAAGGAATAAAGTTATTCTTATGAACGCAAATATAATCTTAAGTATATGAGTAATGTGTATTAGGCATGAATGAATGAGCATTGAAGAACATGAGGTAATTATGAATGAAAATTGGGTAATTGTATGAATATATTGCTAGAAAATTTTGGTGAATGTATAAGTAACGAATTTGGAGTAAATTAAGCTTACTTAAGGTATAAACCTGATTGCAAACTAGTTGTATACAAGCTTTAATGCTTGAATGGTTAAGATATTTGTACAAGAATACATACTGGGAAAGTCAATTAAGCATGCATTGAAACATGAAACATATACATGTGAATGATTGTATATTGATATGATTAAACAAATTAATGATTTATGAACTATGTGTGTATTGCATGATGATAGACGCACAAAGTGATCGTTAACTTCCAGACATTACTAGAACATGTGTATAACTAATATGGAACATATGTATAACTAATTGATAAATGCCAAACTTAGACCTGAGGAGTTTGTATGTGGCATGAGTACACAAAAATGAAAGGAAATGAAAACATAGCATATGAATTGATGAATCTCATCATATTGAAATGCATGATCAAATAAAGGAGTCGTGACCAGAGTGACAGATGTAGAGAAAAGAGCCTTGAGCTTAGGATTATGAAAAAGAGCCTCAAGCTAGATGACATGGACTCAATATCCACATTGGATATAGACCAGAAATGATCTCAGTATCTACAACGGATAAGGAACAATAAATTAGGTTGATAGGCACTTATTCACAACAAAACAAAAATGAAAATGTAAACACATGTGCATTTGCATATACATGCCTACATGTATCAAATGATTGAATTGAAATGAATTATTAAATTGTTTTGAAATAATGAATTACAGTTGAAGTTAATAGAGGATGTGCTGGGATATGCAATGCTAGCTTATATGATATGCTTGTGGAAGTATGATAACTTTGATATGCTTGTTTTTGTGATTTGAATTAAGTGAATACATCGATGATGGTTCACTTACTGAGTTCAAAAACTAATCAAAATTGCAATGTTGTTTTTCAGGTTCAAGACAATTCTAGCAGCTAAGGTGATATAGTAGAAGTCTAGTACTTGCATTTTGGGGACAAGAATGACTCAAAGGTTTAATCAATTGAATCTAAGAAGTCTAGTTAGAGTCTTGTGTATTAGCATCCCAGTTCATGTTATATTTTTGGTACTGAGATTGAACTCATAAAAATGTCGTGTTGTATATATGTATTCTTAATTGTAATGATACATGTGACTTTTATGTTTATGAGTAAATGGGAAGAAATAAACATTTAGAATGCTTATAATATGTTTGATGCCTTTGATGAGTTAGTTTGATTGTCCTAATGTACCATTTTCATAGAGTATGTTCTCAAATATCCTCTAGTATGTATGGGCTTATGCTCTATAGGAGTGGTATGCTACAATTTTTGTAGAAAATTATGAGGTTAATACTCTACTTTCATTGCTTAATAACTCCTCTCTTCTAACTAGAACCCTTTGACACTAACCTTTACAAGTTTTATTACTAAAGTTTTAAAAACTAGAAGTTAAACCATTAATATAAGAGGTTTAAATTTAAAAATTCAATCGTTATTAGATCATCATAAAACTAGTTAACAATTAAATAAAATTGAAAATTTTGAAATATGATTGAAGGAGACTATCCTTATTTATCAAAGAACGTGAAGTTTAATTAAAAAAGAAAACTATTATATAAAAATTAACTGATTTGTTTTGATTTATAAAAATTGATTAATTTATAAAGTTGACCGATTAATTGATAAGCTGGTCGATTTTTAACACAAGGTTTATTAAAGTAAATAAAATCAAAAAAATTAAACACTGAACTGAAAAGTCACTCAGTTTAAGGTTTTAACGGTTGAATTGACTTAATCGATTGGGTTTTTTTTAATCATTGGTTATTACATAAATTTTCTTTTGATAACTTCATCACCAAGATCAATATTTAGTCTGTTAAGATAACTCTTCCTTTCCTTTTAATATGTCCTCCCTTTTCTACCTTGAAAAGTTCATTATCCATATGTCAATCTCATAAAAGTCATGCCAGACAATATCAAAGATTATACTTATTAATTGTTATTAATGTTAGTTCCATTGATCTTTGGGGTCTTGTTTTTCAAGTATTAGTAAACTTTATACTATTCAACACTTGTCTTGAATTCTAGCCAACTCAACGATGTACTCAAATGCAATTGTACAAAGTCAATTACAAATAGTTAATTAAATTAGAGTAATCTTATAGTATCAATCTTGTAAAGAATTAGAATGTTAAATCTATTAATCTTAGCTAACAAATAAACTAAATAAACAAAGCATTATTGAAAGGCAATTTAATCACTAAACTAATAGAAACAAGGTTACTAAAATAACAAAAAAATAGTAAGACAAACATTATAGATTCTGAGTTCACTTGTATAAAATTCCAATTATCAAACAAAATTGATTACCTAGGTTGAAATGAAAACTAACCTAAAGTATATATGTCCTTTATCGAGACACACAAGTTTCTAATTAGGTAACTATCACCTTTTAACCTAAGGCCCCAAATTACACCCTAGTAGGAATGTTACATGTTCATGAAAATATATAAGTTAGGTGTTAAAATTGTATTATGATTGTGAATCGCATAAGTCCTGAATCTTGGTTTGATGGACCATAATTGGTAACTTAGAATTAATTGTTACCACTAGAAATTGATGAATGAAAATGTACATTTGGACTAGGAAAATTATCAAGTGGCAAGACAAGTTGATACATAAAAATTGGTATGATTAAGCCTATACATTTAGTGACATTTGGCATTAGTAATTAAGTGACAAATGCCCTAATACAATTATGACATTTGGTAACCACACATGAAGACATGTGGATGACTTCATTGAAGGACAAGTAGCTTACCTTCACGTGTGACATGTGGCTATTGTAAACCAAGACACCTTGCATCCAAAGAGTTAGGCAAGTGATGAATCATCTTTCTCTTTTAATCTTTCTTCCTTCTCTCTATCCTTTGCTCCTCTCCACTGAAATCTCTCACTCTCTTACAACTCCTAGGATTTTTGCTTCAATTTACACCATCTTAACTAGGAATCTTTGCAAGATGTTGCATCAAGGAAGCTAGATCTTGTTATTTTCTATACCATTTTCTTAGTGCTAAAATTTGCACCTTGATCTTGGATGTGTGTTGGTTGTTTGGAAGGGTTAGATTAGCTGGCTCTTTGGAGTTGAAATTTGAAGTTAAATAGGTAATGGAATTCTAAACTTGATAGCAAGTATTGAAACAAGTTATATGATGCTTGAATTGGCATAGAATATGTGTTATGATGTTGATAAATGAGTGTTGGAAAAGTGAGCTTTGTATGGCAACTCTATTTTAGTTATAATACATAAAATACTATGATTTGTGAGTTGCCTAATGAATATTTTTGAATTGGAATTGGACATGAATTGGATGAGGAATTGAAGCATAAGTAAGATAGAATTAAGGTGAAATGAATGGACTTCGATGAAGGGGTATTGAATGGAGTATGAAGGAGTTACAATTTAGAAACAAATTGAAGGCTATGGGTGAGTGAAACTTTGATTCACTCATCCCATGATTGTGGGATCTATATGGCCCTTCCCACAATTGTGGGAAATGTTTAGGAATGAGAAAAGGTTGGTTTGAGCAATTTTTGAACTATATAAGGTTAAGACACTTTATAATGATGTAATTAGACTTGATTAGGGTATGAAACGAACCTAGTTTGATGTGGAATTATTTCATTAAAGATTGAATGAGGTTTGGATTATTAATTGAGGTGATAACTTAAGGAAGGTGTTATTTGATATCAAAGTGTCTAATTTTGAAACTTATGAGTTGTTAAAAGATGAAGTATACTTATGAATACTAATGTGTTTTAAAGAATAAGAATTATGTGTTAGTTATTAATATGTGTGAATTGGGAACTTGTGTGAATACATGTATTGTGTAATTACTTAATGTATTCATTGGTTAATTATTGCAAATGTTTATGTTTGTTAGGCATGTTAAGTTTGATCAAATGTGAATGAATATGTTCAATTTGAGCAAAATGGAATAAAGTCATATGTTATGCATTACATCCTCTACATGTGATTTTAAAATCCGAAATGTTTTGTTTTAAAACTGCCAAATCCTAGTCATGGGTAAAAAGGCATGTCTAGAGAGGTCTGCAGCTGTTTCTGTGACACTAAGGTGTCTTCCGTAACTTGACACTAAGGTGTCTTTTGTATTTGACACTACGGTGTCTTCTAATATTTGACACAACAGTCTCTTCTAATACTGACACATAAGTCTCTTCTGTTATGTGATAGCAATCATAGGTATCTTCTGTTCTGGTCCTGTTACCCACTTCTGTATAAAGGACTAGTAGGCTAATTTGTTTTGTGTTCTGATATATGTTCAATTCTACAACAAGTTAAGTTCTGATTTGATACAAGATAAATTCTGACCTGCTACAAGTTTTGTTCTATACTAACACAATTACATCATGCTTTGAGACTTTTAATTTTTGTTCAGAAGTAATGTTGTTCTGTTATGATATTTATGTGATTTCCTTTGATGCATGTATATTCTGTTTTGATGAATTATATTACGTTCTGATGCTTGTAATGGTTTGATCACTTTTTAATTTGAATAATTAAAGATTGCTTATGATATGATCTGATTCAGCACATGTGAATGCTAGACGACTGTTAGAAACTTTCATCATTTTATGCCTTGTTTAGTTATTTCCCTAATAAGCAATATGCTTAGTAACGTGGTTTGCCTCCGTGTAGGTTTTGATAAGAAGGTCTAAGGCTGGGACAACAGCAGTGGCCAATAAAGGATGTGATGTAATTTGGAAAATGCTTGTTTATGTTATTTTTGAGCTGTAATCAATGTGTAAGACATATTTGTATTTTGGTGTAAATGGTTTGTAATAACTTTAATATAGGATGGATTTGGATTTAAAGCATGTTTATGATAAGTACAATGTGTATAATGTATTTTGTGTATTTATGTCAACAGTCGATGAATGTAAAGCTTGTTGCCTTGTTTTTAAGAAATTTCTGGAATGTCTTGTTTTGTTTAGATATGTATTGGGTGACATCCTTACATCGTCTTAGAGGGTATGTAGGTGTTACAAGAAATCTTAAGGATCATTCTTACACAAGATAACAAATAAGAACATTTATGATCCAAAACATAGGTAACTCATGATTGCTTAAACAATATTCGAGGACTTGCAATTCATGGTTAAACTTGCTTTTCTTTCTTTCTTTCTTTTCTTTTTTTGTTTTTTAACACTTCTGCCCCTTTTCTTTTTTTGTTCCTTTTTTGGGCATTT
>JAOTIZ010000006.1:11041907-11055546 GCA_027123425.1 Erythroxylum panamense | reverse complement strand
TAATCCTAGTTCTCGACCTAATCTAAAAAGTTTTATGGTTGATAAGGATGTTGTTTTATGATGTAAAAGAGCATGGGTTAGATGGTTCTATCATTCATGTATTCTTTTAAATGCTTTAAATTCACCACATTTTTAAGAAGGAATTGATGCTACAATAGCAATAGGTCTAATATTTAAGGTATCATCTTATTATGAGTTGCGTGTGCCTTTGCTTCAAGATTTAAAAAGAGAATGTTAGTTAATTGTGGATGCATATAAATCTAGTTGGGAATCAATAGGATGCACTATTATAGCAAATGGGTGGACTGATCAAAGACAAATAACCGTGATTAATTTCTTGGTTTATTGTAATATTGGAACAATTTTTATCAAGTCTCTTGATGCTTATGACATGGTAAAAAGTGCTAATACTTTATCTGAATTATTCTCTAAAATTGTAGAGTGGGTTGAATCAAAAAATGTTGTGCATTTTGTCACAAATAATGTAGCTAATTATGTATCAACTAGGTACTTATTACAATCAAAGTATAAGCATATTTATTGGTCTATATGCGCTGCTCATTGTATAAATCTTATTTTAAAAGATATTGATAATATGAGCCATATTTTAATCTTGTTTCACGCACATCTAAGATCACAATTTTTGTGTATAATCATCTCTCATTTTTTTCTTGGTTAAGAAAACAAGAAGATTGGGTTGAGATTGTTCGTCCCGCTGTTACCAGGTTTGCAACTACATTTATTACTTTGAAAAGTGTTTATGAACATAAGTAACTACTTTAAAATTTAGTGACAACTAACACTTTTCAAGTCATAAATTATCAAAGAGTGGAAAAGGAAAAAAAGTTTGTGCTATTATTCTAGATAATAAATTTTGGAATGCTTGCTTGATCATTGTAAAGATTGTGGCTTCACTTATAAGGCTATTAAGAATTATTGATTTAGATGAGAAGCCATTTCTATATATATATGATGGTATGTATAACGCTCATAAAACAATTATAAATATTTTTAAAGGGAAGGAGAAATTGTACAAGCGTTATATATATATTATTGATCGACGATGAGATAAGCATTTTACTCAAATGATCCACTTAGTATCTTATTTTCTCAATCCTTATTGCTTATATAGTAGAGAAGAACTTGCAATTAATATTATGGGCAGTTTGTTTGATGTGATTGAATGCAAATGTATTTTCTCTATTGAAAAGCAATCACAAGAGATAAATTAAATTAAATTGTATCGTGAAAGTTTAGAGAGTTTTGTTAGATCATCAGTAAAGAGAGAACTTATGTTGAAAAAATGCAGCTAGGTAAGTTTTATACTTTTAATTCATTATTTACTTATTAATAATATATATTTTTTATCATAACTATTAATTTAAAATTAAAATACAGATGAGTGGTAGAAATTATTCGGTGACAATGCTCCAACATTGAGAAAACTCGCTATATGATTACTCAGTCAAACAATTTCTGCATCAGGTTGTAAACATAATTGGAGTGTTTTTGAATGTATTCATACAAAGAAACAAAATCATTTAGAATATCAAAGACTTAATGATCTTGTTTACGTTACTTATAATCTGAGAACAAAGAACAAGTATTTTACTATTTTATACTTTGTTTTTATTTCAATAATTTTATTTTTATTATTGATTTTATGATTTCTCTATTATGTATTCAAATCGTTTAGTAAAAAAAACATATGATCCAATTGATATTGATTGTATTGAACATATTAATTTTTGGATCAAAGAAGAAGAACCATCGCCTGATCTTGATTATACTGAACTTGAAAGAACGATTTATAAAGAAAACGCATTTATCAAAATGAATGAATTAAGAACATGTACTAATGGTTAGTTCATATCTTATTTTGATCATATTTAAGTTAAAATTATATTGTATTATAAGTTTGCAATTGAGAATAATTTCATACATTACTACTTTATAATTTATTTTAATGCAACATAAGAAGTTGATATAAATACTTTTAGATAAAAGCATAATTTACGAATCTTTAAATAGCGTTGAAGAATTTGTAGCATTTGATAATGATGAGGCATAACCTCCTTCAGAAATACAATTTTGATTTTGATTTTGATTTTAATATTTATATTAGACTCATATTTATTTATTATTAATTCATTATATAATAATAAATATTGATGTACTGTTATTTCAATAAAATAATTTAGTTTTACTTATTTTTATAAATTTTATTTCTTATTTATTATATATTGATTTTATAGCAATTTACTACCGATTGAACCTCTAAATTTTAAACCTTTCTTTCAACCAGTTCGATGTCCGGTCCGATTTTTAAAACATTGGTGAAAAGTGATATTAATAAAAATAAAAAAAAACTTTTTATTTCAAATTGATATTATTAGGATTGGTGAAAAATTAAGAATTATGTAGATGAGACTATTTTACCATTTTAAAAAATTCTAAGATTATTCTGTAAACATTCCAAAACCAAATTTGATACCAGTATTAATACGATAATCACAACATTCTTTTAATTAAATAAATTGCATTACTAACTAGAGTTTACATGGAGCGTATAAAAAAATACAACAAAACAAAATTCAAAACTATTAAAGTCTATTATGGTACATCATGTTTAACATGATAGGAGAATGTCAATTAACTAAATGGACCAATTGAATTTCAAAAGTGAAGAAAAGAGATAATCTTTGTCCTCTAGCCATAAGCAACTCCCTAATAAGTTTAACGTGCTTTCACTTATTCTGGAGAGTTGAACTTGTCCTTAAAGACCCTTTGGTTCCTTCTCCACCAAACAATATAAATCGTGGTAGCAATAACCAAGCTATACAACATTCTTTTATCTTTATGACTCCTAAAAAGGGAACATAACCACTGAATTATTTCCAACAAGTCTTTGATCTGCGGATACAGGTTATAAAGGCCAAGAGGGCAACATAAGATGTGCATTAATTTCTTAGCTTGTCAAACACAACATTCAATTCAGAAGCCTCTTGTTCTGTCCAAGGTAGTGAGCTTTTCTTTAATCGCGAGCCATAAAGTAAATGAAAATCTTGGGACAAGAAGCTTGCTCCACACAAGAGAATATTAGTTACAGTCAATGCCTAGTTCTTGATCACATCCATACAAGATTTGTTTGTAAATAAACTAGATGAATGCTCAAGTCAAATTACCTTATCCTCCTTTTGTAGGTCAGAAGCATATGGGAAAAGCAAACCTTGAAAGAATTGCTCACCTTTATTGCCACAATGCTATCTTCTATTTGCAGTTTAACTACAAACCTTTGCATCACGTTAAATTCTTTTTGAAGACTACTAGTCCTTAATGTTAATCGAGAACACCCATTTTGCCAAATTTGAAATGCAATTAACTCCTTTCTCTTTAGTTCTAATATCAAGAAGAGTTGTATAACTGTAAACAGATTGCAGAATAGCTAAGACGTAATATTTTCATTCAAGGTTATATTCAGTTCAATCCATAGCTCAATTTCTTCATCGTGATTAAGAAAAGTTCACATTGAACTGGCTAGTTTACTGGGAAAACAAATTAAAACTTGAAATAAAGCTGAAGATAATGATATGCCGCTCATGTTGACGGGAATTGTAAACTAACCATGCTCTGCTGAAACCAAAGAAGTTACTGCTGAGTTCCACTAGATGGACCTCCCTTTTGAGTCAGAGAGGCAAGGAGGGCATTGGCCAATGCCGCAGAAGAATCTCCTCTCTTGATAATCTCATCGAACTCCCCAACCTTTTCGGACACAAATTTAACGTTGGAGTTGGTGGACTGGACCAACTTGTTTGCAGTTTCAAGAGAAGCACACAACTGGAATAAAACCCAAATATAGGTAAGAGGAGCATTAATTGAAACATTTCCTAACTGAAGAAATGCAATATGTCGGTGGATAAAGTTAACTGAAGAGAGGAAGGGTCTCACTCTAATTACATATAAACACATCAAAATCTATGAGCCAAAACATTTAATCGGTAATTGAGAAAAACTCACCTTTAAAGTCAGAGCAGTCCACGAGTGATCCGTCCCAGCAAAAGCCTCATTCAGGCGATCGTAGCTTTGCTGAAACAAAAAGTTTGAAACTATAAACTGTAATTAATAATAAATCACCTAAAATTGAAGACCCTGAATTTTTAAAGGCTTGAAAAGGAAAATCTGAAGATGGAAACAAAATAATTGATGATGCTTTGAGACGAAGATTATGAATTAATTAATGAATGAGACAGAAAGAAATAGATAAAGACCTGAAAGAGAAGGGTGAGATCAGTGGAATCAGGGACCGGAGAAGGAGACGGAGATTTCGGCGACGATAAAGAAGAAGAAGAAGGGGTTGATCGGCAGTCAAGTTGGTCGGAGTTTTCGGAGAGGTCGCTAAGCAAATCGCCTATGCACAGGAGTGGCCCTCCTACACCTTTCATCGCTTCTTTCTCCGCTTTCACTTGAAGTTTTCTCTTTAATGCTGCTCTCCCACGGTACGTCGTTTGAGTCATTTTATTATTATTATTTTTCGTACGTATCGGGTTTACAGTTGGGTCGGTACGGGTCGAGTCACATTAGTGAACGGATTACCAAGAGGTCCAAAACTACCAGAGTCCAGAGACCACCTAGTTCACACAGCTTTTCTTCCGCAGTTTTCCCAAAACTACCAGAGTCCATAGACCACCTAGTTCACACAGCTTTTCTTCCGCAGTTTTCTACAGGTAAGCTTTATCTGTGATGCCATTTACAGTCTCATTGGTTCTGGTAATTGCGTTTTTCTTCTTCTCTTTACTGAGTTATTCGCAGTTTCTAGGGTTGTACCAATCACCACAGGTAGTTTTAGTTGTCAAGTTTTGGCACTGAATAAAGTGAAATTTTGGAAAGGGGTTGGATTGGATTGGTGCTTGTGACAGACAGGAAACGACACAGAGAGCGATGGCTGCGCAGGAAAATGTTAAGCACCTTGAAGAGTGCTCGGTTGCGAAGTATGATTCGTTCTCTCCTCTCTGATCTTTTGCATCGTTGGTTTAAGTTTCTGATTATATTATACTTCTCTCTTTGTCTTAGATTGTTTGCTGGCAATCTTGTATATGCTTATCCGCTTTGTATCTTTGAGTTTCACTGAACTTCATAGGATAACTGACAATACTAATATTAGCATTTATTTGGGGGAAAATACTTCGATTCCCTATAACATTAGAATCTTGTCTATGCTCGTGTGAAGATTAGGACAAGAAAAGGTCTTAATAATGTTTCTTGTAGACATTGTTACTGAAAGGAGGACAGTTTCACTTGCTCAATTGTTTAATTTCAATATGAACCACCTGTGCTAGTGTATTTTGTTAAACGAATTGTTTGTGAACTATTATTGAGATCAAGCCATCTGATATGTTTGTTTTATTCCTCAATCAATAGCATTTACTCCAATATCAGTTGATCTTTTCTTGACTTCTGGTGCTTTGCTATTTCAAGTACTTAATATTTGTTCTGATGCAAGATTGATCATCGAACTCATCTCTCATTCCTTTAAACTTTGCTTTCTTTGCCTTCCATTGATGAAATTCTACATTTACGCCTTAAGCAAATCAATTGTATTACTTTACGATGAGAAGAAGAATGTTCAGATAATGTAGCTTGCTCTATGAATACAGCATTTTGTGATCTCTCAGGAGTTATCCAAATCGAGCTGAGCTAATAGAAATGTCAAGAACAAGCATGATGTCCATAGTTGACCATTAGACAGTTCTGTCTTTAATCTAGGGTATTAATCTTGCTTAAGAAGTCAAAGTAAAGATGTCACGTATGAATTCACAATTAACTATCTGTTGAGACCACCAAGTCATTTATCTTGCTTCAGTATAAAAACTTGTCTCTTTAGTGACACTTACTGCATTGGGATTCAGATAATCAGGTTGAGTTTCTGGTATTCAATTTATTCATTGCGTTTATCTCCCACTTGTATTTGTTTTTTTGACTAGAGATGTGATGTTAGCTACTGAATGCCCCATAAATGCAGCGCAATGGGCACATGGTTCTTCTCTGTGGCAGGGGCTTTGGTAGCTATTCCAGTCGGAATAAAGCGGAAATCTTTGGCTCCCCTTGTTTTCTTTGGCACTACAGGTACAATGCTAGACATCATTATGGGAATCAGTCAATGTGAAAGAGAACATGCAGAACGTCAAGCAAAGTTATTGGAGGCTCAAGCTTCTGCAGCTGATACATCCTTTACAGAAACGTCACAGTCTTGATCTGATGTTTACTCGTGTAACACATGCTTTGGGCCATGCAAGTCACGAGACAAAGAATAAAACTGCCTATTTTCTGGTTGAGACATCCTTAGGTAGTCTGGCTACTTCTTTCGCTTCGTGATTGCATATTCAACTTTTAACGTGGCCCTTATTGTGGGTTGAAATTATTGCCATGCAACTTGCCTATAATCTGACAAATTCTATCATATTTAGTTAGAACAAATGATACCTTCCTAAAATAATGAATAGATATTGTATTCCAATTGTCAAGAAAATTACTGTTGTGTCGGTTTGAAAAGTGAGGAGTTCGTCTCACTGACTAAGGATATCTCAAATTCAATCGTATCTGTAAGCATTGATGTGTACAACAAGGGTCATTGTTAAAAGGAGGAACTTTGTTAGTTTTAATCGTGGCATGATCTGGATATGGTTATTTTGATCTCTGTTTCTTTAACCACGACATGAGAGGGGAGTAGAAGCTACAGGGGTATACGTCCAGTATAATGTGGAATGATAAAAGATATACCTTCGCTACAGGTGAACTGGTTCCTTGTCTTTCATTTCCGTTCTTTTTCCATGTTTAACATATGAGATGTGACTTTGGAAACATCATAAGATTCCACAGGTAAGTACCTTCTATTGGAGCGGTTCCACTTATCTCCAATTTGACAAATATGTTCTGGCTAACATTACATAATCTTTCACGAGCAGTTTTGAAGTATCGTAACTTCAAGGATGAGATCCTGAAAAAAACATATCTGGTTTCAATGCATGGTATGGTATGATGTAGAAACTATTACGAACTCTCCCGTATCTACTGTAACCTAAAATTTGAAGAGTGTATTTTCTTGTTAAAAGTGTTAACGTCCTTAAGATAATCAACCATAATTTATACAACATAACTTCTCTATTAGGATGGAAGTTTGCCTTTTTATTATTGAATTTAAAATGTCTTTCTTATGTAATAACAGTTTTTGTGAGCTTCTGTTTACTGAGATCATTTAGATTAGTAGTTCTATGATAATGTACCATCTACCAACATAAAACTGTACCTTGAAGTGGACTTGCAATCATTTGGATACATGGAAAAATTGGAGTCTGTATACCCTGTGAGGTTTAAATCGTTGACCTTCCTATACGTCAACATATAATCCTTGGTACCCTTTAGGTATCTTAATACGCTTAACTGCATTCTAGTCGTTTACACCTAAGTTAGCCAGATATCTATCCAACAGTCCAATAATAAATGCAATGTATGGCCTAGTGCATACCTGGGCATACATAAGGCTATCGATCGTACTAGAATACGAAACATTCCTCATAACCTCTCTCTTAACTTCATTCTTTGGAAACTGTGCCAAAGATAATCTCTTATCATGAGAGATAGGTGCTATAATAGGTCTATAGTCAACCATATTAAACATTTGTAACACCTGCTCAATGTATGCACTTTATGAGATGCTTAATGAGTGTTGAGATCTATCCTGGTGAATCTGTATACTGAGTACAAAAGATGCTTCACTGAGGTCCTTCATGTCAAAGTGATTGGCCAAAAGTTTCTTAACTTTATGCAACATGGTCAAGTCATTTGACGCGAGTAATATATCATCTACATACAACAGTAGGAAGATGACTTTTCTCCCCCCGACCCTATAGTATAAACATCTTTTAACTTTGTTTTTCACAAAGCGGAAAGAGGTCAAAAACTCATCCAATTTTAGGTACCATTGTCTGGAAACCTGTTTTAGACCGTATATTGATTTGGTCAACTTGCAAACTTTGTCAGTTGCTCCTTGGTCATGAAATCCTTCATGTTACTCCATATAGACCTCCTCATAAAGGTCACCATTTAGGAAAGCGATTTTAACGTCCATTCGATATAGCTCCATGTCATAATGAGCTAATATTGCCATAATCACTCTGAATGCATCATTTGAGGATACAGGAGAGAAGGTAATATGAAAGTTAACTCATTCTCTCTGAGTGAACCCTTTGGCAATCAATCGTGTCTTAAACCGCTCAACTTGACCCTGTGTGTCTTTCTTAGTCTTAAATAGACACTTACAACTAAAAGTTCTGTAACGTTAAGGCAAATCAACCAGCTCTCATACCTTATTGTGCCTCATGGATTGCATCTCATCTTTCATCGCTTCCCACCACAATTCTGTATAGGGTCCAAAAATGATTTTTTTATAAAAGTAACTAGATCCATAACATTTCCTATATCATAGCCTTGCTAACCCAAATAGACTATGTAATCTGATCAAATAATAAGTTGTCTCTCTCTAGTGGATCTACATAACTGCATAAATTCTTGCACCCCAAGAACGTCTGCCTACACAGGTATGATACTCGGACCTTGATCCACTGGACCCGACTGTATGAGTGGCAGATACAAAATGAATGTAGCATCCATCCTGTTATCCCCTGAAGGGTGTGAGGGTCCACCCTCTTCATGGACACCGTATTCCAGAAACTTAGCCATATGTGATTTCACTATTTTGACTTCTCTTTCTCTACAGTAAAATCTATAAACCTTAGAGTGGTCGAGATAACCTACAAAATAGCAACGAGGTTGCAATTTGCCCTCATAAGAATTATATAACCATACCTCAGTAGGGCAGCCCCATACATGAATGTGTGAAAGGCCTGGTTTTCACCCTTTCTATAGTTAAAAAGGCATCTCAGGCATTGACTTACTTGGGACACTATTTAGTATATATAATGTCATCTTCATGGCTTCACCCCAAAGGTATTTAGGTAGGTTAGTCGTACTCAACATCGATCTCATTATGTCCTTTAGGGTGCTATTGCACCTTTCGACCACACTATTTTACTCAAGACTGCCCGACATAGTGAATTGAGTCACTATTCTAACTTATTCCAAATACTGAAAAACGAACTTTTTTTATCCTGCAACCTCATGACTGCCAAAGCATTCACCTCCCCAATCAGATATGACAATCTTTATTGATTTTTTCAGTAGGTTCTTAACCTCAATCTTAAAGATCTTGAATTTATCAAGAACTTTAGATTTTTCCTTAAGCAAGAACGCATAACTGTAGTGGGAATAATCATCCATAAATGTCAAAAATATCTAGAATTGCATAACCTAACTGTATAGAGTCCACTAATATCTGTATGTATAAGGTCTAACAAGCCAAAAGCACGAGTTGACCGCTTTTCTTCATTTTAGTTAACTTACCCTTGTAACAATCAACACATGTTTCTAGATCACCAAAGCCCAGAGTCAGAAGAATGTTATCTTCTATCAATCTCTCAACCCTCTCCCTAGAAATGTGGCCAAGATGTTTATGCCAGAACATGTTATGATGTTTCCTTTATCAGAGGTCTCTTACGAGTTGTTGGTTCAGGAATATAAGAAGAAACATACATTTCGTTAGGGGTAAGATACATTTTATATAATCCGTAGGATAAGAAGGTAGTTTTGATTCGTTGTACATTGATAGAAATATTTACAACTGAAGCATCAAATACAAAACAATAACCCTCTTTGTTTAAAAATGATGTAGAGATTAGATTCCATCTAAAAGATGGTATATAAAAATGTCTCCTAAAACCAATACAAACCCGTATCGAGGTTCAAACCTACATCCCTATATACAAAACATCCACTTCTTCAGTATTGCTGACCATCAGCTTCTCCTTTCCTTTAGTCTTCCTTCTCTTGGACCTGAACCCCTGCATTGTGGATGCAATATGATTAGAAGCTCTACTATCTAACCATTAAGAACTTGATGGGGCGATAGCTAAATTAGATTCATGAATCATATAAGCCAAGGTGTTACCTGATAGCTCTTATTTAACCTTTTAAAATTTATACTTCGGGCAGTCAGATCCCCTATGCCCCTTCTTCTCGTAGAAGAAGCACCTCATATTCTTCAAGTGGTATGGACCCTTAGCAATGCTAGATTGTCTAGTCTGAATATACGGAGAGGGTTTAGATTTCTTACCCTTACCTTTAGACTGTTGGGGCTCTGCCTTTTCAATACCTTTGATGACTGCATACAGGACTGCATGAGAAGAACTCTTAAGCTTCTCCTCTGCTGTAGCACATAAGGAAATCGCGACATTGGTTTCACAAGCCTTATCTTGAGAGATTGTGACGTTGCCAACATTTCAAACTCTCATGGGAGAGTATTAAGTGCCTGGTCCACTATGAGTGTATCAGGAATAGGTACATCCAGTGCCTTCAGCATAGAGCCCTTTGACTAAAACCTAATTAAAAATTATTTAACAAAATTGTAATTTAATCTTATTGTTTTCACTAAAATACAAGTTAGACTTTAACATTTTGGAGTGTTAAAAAGAAACCTTAGCATTATAAAATTATTTAAAGTTAACTCTAAATTAACAAAATATTTAATGACTAACATGAGACTCCTTTTTATTTTTATCTTAATGTGACATGCAGACAATGTCACGTGAAAGTCAAATAAATTATAATAAACCCTATTTAATATTAATGAATTATAATTTAAAATTAACTATAAATAATCTTAATTGAACTTTAAAATGATTTTAATTTAGTTTTTACTATAATTTAACCTAATAAGCCTTAGTGAAAAAATCAAAGGAGAAAGAAAACAAAAAATACATAAGAAAGAGGTTAAGAACAGAGAAAAGAAGCTAGAACCTAAAGTTTCTAAATCATAATTTAGTTGGCCTTAATTTCATCCATATGTCCTTAAATCTTTCACTTAATGCTTCGATGTTTATCTTGTTTGGTGGGTGTTTACTTAAGCTTTGGTCCTTGCGACTTTCAATGAATTTTTATAGTCTATTATTGTCCTTATATTATAATCATTAGAGTTTAGGAAGTTTTTGGATTATCATTTCGCAAACTACTATTTATCATCAGTAGTTCATATTACTGGTTAGTTGTTACTAAATGATTTTATACTTGTTTGATGTTATATTTATTGTATTTGATTGTTACAGATTAGCTTAAATTCATTAAGGGAATGTTCTTTAGAGTTTGCATTGCTTGAATTACAATTTTTATTCCCTTTTCTATTATTTTTTTCTTTTTAAGCTTTTTCCTGCATGTTTTATTTGCTTACTCAAGGTCTCTCTTCCTAGCTATGGTTTACTACTGTTAAAGGCTTTCTTTTTTCCATTTTTATGTTGTTAAAGGTCCCTTACTTGATCATAGAAGCTATTCATCATTGGTTACATCATCATTATAAATTTGGTTATTTTCTCATTCATCCTACTTCACCACTCCACTCTAGAGATGACCACGACTCGAGCCTTTTTATAGCCTAAGTTTGGCCTAATTTTTTTCTAAGTCTAAGTTTTGTTCAAAACTCGATTAGGTTTCAGTTAGTCAGCTCTAGGCTTAGTCCAACCATAAAAAGATCGTCTAAAACTCAAACCAACTATCCTCCAATCAATCTAACCTAATTCAAAGTCTCAACGCCTTTGAATCAACATGAACCCCTTTCAATCTATGATTTTTCCATCATAAAAATTTAGAATCAGTTTGAATAGTAAATGCGACAGGCAATAGGTCTATACGCGTTATGGAAGCATGTACAATTATAGGGAGGGATGTTCAGTACTGATTCTTATAGTACTATTTAGGGATTTGATAAGCAAGTTCCTGTAGATTTCTATTTGTCAGACTGTCCACCTAAACCAGAAGCAGTAATTTAATATTTATAACTCTCAATTTCTTTAAATTATGCTTAATTTTGTCTAAATAATTTTGGGGATTTCCTTATTATGCATAACTTTGCAAAATTAGAGGTTTCTTCATTCAATTGATGATTGATTTACACTTCTTTTACTATAAATTGCCCTACATGAGAATTGATCTTTTCTTTTTATACATTTAACAACAACAATAATAACAATAACATCCAGTATGAATCCTGCTGAATTGTAGGGTTTGAGGAGGTCCAATAGTGCACAGACTTACCCACAACTAGTAGAGAGGTTGTTTCCAAATGACCCACATACAAAGAGATATAGCGCGAGAGAGAGAGAGAGAGAGTAAAAGAAGATAATAACAAAAGAAGAGAAATAATAATAAGAAAAGGATTAAAAATGAGAAATTTAAGATTAATAATATTAATAATGCAAATATTAGTAATAATAATTGTTGTATTAGTAGTATTAGTAGTAGTAATAATAATAATAATAATGATGATGATGATGATGATGATGATGATGATGATGATGATGATGATGATGATGATGATGATAATGATAATGATAATGATAATAAGAATACTTATCGTATTCTTGGATCTTGTTCGTGAGATTTTTAAATATTTTTATGTACTCTTTTAATGTCTATTTGCATAGACATACTAGAGTATCATATATTTTCTTATTTTAATACTTTATACCTTCTTTTTTAATTGTCATCTTTGTTTTATTTCGTTTTCTTTCAAAAGAATCTAAAACACCAGAGGATGTCGTTTAACAGGTCAAAGTAAGAAAGGAACTTTGATAATAGTAGTAGTAGTAGTCTGGGTAATGGTGGTGGTATTAATAGCAGTAATAATAAATATAATAACAATAATAATATTATTAGTATTTGTAATAGTAATAGTAGTAGTAGTAGTAATAATAATAATAATTAAAAAAATTAAATCCCTAAAAGGTAAGTACTACCTATTTACAAGTTTATGTTAACTACAAGAAGAATTAAAAGAATCTCTTTACGCAGGATCTTTTATCTAGATCCTAGTATGCCACAGTTTCCTATTGCGGATTATGTCCTCGGTAATTTCCAACATCGCCATATCCTCTTAATCACCTCCACTCGATTCTTCTTAGGCCTCCTTATTTTTCTCTTACAGTCTTTGAGTACGATCTTCTCACATCTTCTTACTAGAGTGTCTGAGTGTTTCCTCTTAATTTGCCTAAGCCACCTAAGCTTTGTCGCTTTTAATTTGTCAATAATATTAGCTACCTTCAATCAGGCCCTTACCATTACATTCCTGACCTTATCTCTTCTAGTAAGATTGCACGTCCATCAGAACATCCTCATCTTTGTCACCTTTAGCTTATGATTATGCACTTCTTTGGTGGGACAACATTTTGCTCCATAAAGCATGGTCGGCCTAATCACTAAATAATAGAATTTACCTTTAACCTTAAGTGGTATCTCTTTGTCACACAGAACTCTTGATGCACTTCTCTATTTAAGCTGCCTAGATCTAATTTGGTGAGCTATGACTTCATCAATCTCTCCGTTGTTGTTGTAACATCCCGTCACAGACGGGAAGGTTATAATGGTAAATTGGGACATGCTAGGTTGTATATTGCATATGTGTTATGTTCATTCATTTGACCTCTAATGTTAGAGGAACGAGTCATTGGCATACGTGTGTATTTTAGTTATGTATAATTTG
>JAOTIZ010000006.1:11000674-11014328 GCA_027123425.1 Erythroxylum panamense | reverse complement strand
CCTATGTCCTGGAGCCCTAGGCTGGCCTTGGGGAATGAAGGAATCCACAGCAACTTGAGTGGATATTTTGTTGTTTCTGACAGTTTCTTCTTGATCGGCGGTATGAAGCTCCCGTATGCCCCGATTATCGATGAGGTGTGCGCTGAATACCAGCTAAGGCCAAGCTAGATTCCTCCGAATGGATGGAGGTTCATCAATGGTTTGGCCCTGCTGTGCCACCGGTTTGGCTGTCCACCTTCGGTCGATATCTCGCGTCATTTTTTGAGACTGAGCCAGAGTCCGAGTTTTGGGGCCGGGGTTCCTTCTTTTCAGTATAAAGATGCTCGATATCGCCCGGCCGGAATAGCTTCGAAGATCTCCTCGTGGTGGACAAAGTTCTTATTTGTGAAACCTCCGGGATCTTCCCTCGAGTCCCAGCTATGGAGGTACCCTCTGGCCGGGTGGTGGAACGATACGTCAAGCGTATCCTTTAGTACGAAGGAGTGGGAGGTGATCGGTCGCATCAAGGAGCTCGGCCGATATGACTTTGCCTGGCTCATTCAGGGGTACTTCAGGGGGGCCTCTGCCAATTCTTTTTTAATCGACCCCCCGCTACGGATTAGCGGGCTAGGAGAGGAAACCGCTCCGTCTGGTTGACCCCTCATAGTAGATATTTATTGTATTTGCAAGTATAGGTTTCGTTTTCTGACCTATTTTATTATCGTGCAGCCATGGTGAGGATCGAGGATTTTGCCGTGGCAGCCCCTCCTCCTAAATCCAAAAAGCAGGCTGCAGGGAAGAAGAAGCGGAAAGAGGCGGAGACTGGTGAAGGCTCCGCTCCGCCGGTGGAGCCGGGTCATTCTGCACTGTTGCCGGCCCCTCCTACTGAAGACGATCCTGCTGTGTCGGCGCCATTGCCGATCGTGCCAGCGAATGCGGGCCGGGCAGGTGCAAAAGATGAGGAGGGAGAGGAGGTGATACCACCCCTCAAGAGGAGGAGGCTTGTTCGGCTTGCTGACCTACCGTCCGGTCCGCAGAGTCAGGGCAGGAAGGAGAAGGGGAAAGGAGGCAAGGGAAAGGGAGTGACAGAGAGCGCTGATCGTTGGAAGTCTACGATCAGCTTAGCCAAGACCGCATCAATAGCGGACCTCATGTGTCCCTTCACATTGCTGAGAAGGTCACTCCCCCGGTGGACGTGGAGTTTATGGGATCGCTCAGCGATATGGAGCTGGCGCCCCTTGCTGTGCAAAGCTGTATGAGAGGTTTGATGATGACCTTCGAGATGTACCAACGTACGGGACAGCTCGACGGGATCCATCAGTCTCACGTTGAGCAGGAGAAAGCCTTGAAGGGCGAGCTGTCAGAGGTCAAGGAAGAGAGAGACCTCTTCTGGGCTCAACTCTCTTCCTTCGAGGAAGAGAAGAAATCCTGGGAGGAGGCGAGGGGCGTCCTTCAAGCCCAACTCGCAACTGGGGAGGAGGAGAGGAGCCGACTGGTTGCAGAGAAGGATCGGCTGGTTGAGGAGGGTGAGGGCCTAAGGAAGGAATTGGCAAGGGTGCAGGAGCTCAATAAGAAGTACCTCGAGGATTGCCATGCAGCGGTGGAGGGTAAGTTCAGGACCGAGGATATGTTGAGGGAGTTGCGATGCTCCGTCAAAAAGCAGAGGGTCGAGGCGATAAAACGGTGGAAGAGGAGAAATCTAAATGCGGAGTGCCTAGAGCTCGCCTGCGACATGACCCTTTCGGTCCTAAAGAAGTGCCATGAGATTCACATTCCTACTGGGTCGGTGTGTCCTTCCTTTGAAGATTACGCCGAGCCACTGCTTCCCGCTGCTCTCGGCCTTTCTTTGGCGGGAATGAAGGAGAAAGCCAAGGGAGAGCGGGTCTTTGTTCCGAATGAAGAGCTAGATCTTAGCAAGGAGGAAGAAGAAGAAGACGGCTCTCTGCTGTCTTCCCCTCCTGATCCAATTGCTGGCCCTTCTTTGGCTGACCCGGTTGTTGGCCAATCCTCTCCCTTGGCCGATCCTGCTGCCGATCCTTCCTTTCCTCCCGAAAAATCAGGGTGACTTCTTTCCCTTTGTATGGCTCATCTGATCGGGCTTGTGACCATAACCTTTTGTTCAAATAAAGACTCGTTTTTCATTACCTCCTTTTCATTTGAGGTTAGACTATCCCTTTAGATAGCAAATCGCGAACTAGCGCACTCGTTGTGCATCGATCGGATGAATTAGGTCGAGCGATGGTGAGGCCGAACGATTTGAGGTTTTGTCTTAGGGCCCTGGCCAAGCGTGGTCGACAGTTGTTGAGGCCAGACGAGGGTCCCAAGGATCTTGTCTTAGCGACCCGACCGACCGTGGTCGATCTGCGTAGATGCCGAGCGAGGGTCCCAAGGATCTTATCTTGGCGACCCGACCAACCGTGGTCGATCTGCATAGAGGCCGAGCGAGGGTTGATTGGATTTTCTACTCTTTGCCAAATATAACAAAACTTTTTCTTACCAAGAAATCTGAAAACCTCTTTATTGATGATGATAAGGGCGTGGGCCGTGAAAAAACCTGTCTGGCGTGGACAGGAAAAAGGTTCCCATGGGTTGTGTACAAAAACAATGATAAACAAAGATTAACTGAAATAAAACTTATCTACTGGTAGAACGCCTTCAAGTTTCGAGAGTTCCACAGCCTCGGTAGAATCTTCCCTTTCGCATCGCGTAGGATATAAGAGCCATGCTCGGCTTGCTTGATCACCTGATAGGGTCCTTCCCACGCCTGTCCGAGCTTTCCTGGATGCTTCCCAGCCGCCTCGGCCTTTCGTAGGACGTACCCGCCATCCTTTACATCGCTCGGCATCATCCTTCTGTTGTAGAACGTTGTCGCTTTTGGCCTGATGGCTTCTGAACGAGCGGCTGCTCTATCTCTGTCTTCACTGAAGAGTACGAGTTCTGTTCGGCGAGCTTCGTTATTCCGTTCTTCATCGGCTCTCGCGCCAAGAGAGCTCGTCAGGACTACTGCTCCATCTAGTGTCCTTGTTTCCGCTAAGTAGCATTCCCTAGCAATTCTCTGTTGACCCCTGACAACACCAATTCTGCGGGACGTTGGGAACTTCATTGCCTGGTAGTATGTAGAGACGACTGCTCTAAGGGCGTTTTGAGTGGCTCGTCCAACTATCGCATTGTACGCCCCTTGAAACTTCACAACCAGGAACTCGACATCCTTCTCTATTTGACACGGCCTTTGTCCGAATTTCACTTTCAGACAGACTCGGGCAAACGGGTAGGCTGATGCTCCAGTTACCCCCTTGATAGGCCCTTCTGTAGGTAGCAGTCGATCCTCGGGTATCCCCATCTGCTTGAAGGCATCATAATACAACAGGTCGGCTGAACTGCCTGTATCAATCATTACCCGCTTCACTTCGTTGCCATCCATGTTCAGATTTACTACGAGCGCGTCATCGTGGGGGCAACTAACACCGTCAAGGTCAGACTCGTCGAACGATATGATCCCATCGTTTTGCCTTTTTCTTTTGGCTGACAAGTCTCCGCCGACCTGCCTGGCGTACCTCTTTCTTCCTTTGGCAGTGGAGCCTCCTGCTGCATTTCCACCAAAAATCATGTTGATGACCCTAACCGGTCGGTCATCTTGTTGTCCAGCATTCCTGTCATCTCTTGTCCTGGATCGTCCCCTCACTTCTCGTCGATCATCAGTACTCGCATTCTGTCTCCTTCCATCATTTCTATCGTTCCGTCTCCAAGATTGTCGCCCGCTGTCGGGTCGAGCGGTTCTATGCCCGCTATTTCGATCGGCATTTTGTTCGTGCTTCACAAATCGACCCAGCCTTCCTTTTTGAATAAGGGACTCAATCTCTCTTTTCAATTGCCGACAATCTTCCGTGTCGTGACCAATATCCCTGTGGAAACGACAATATAGATCTGGGTTCCTTTCCTTATAGGGGGTCTTCATTTTCTCGGCCTCTCGGATGGATTCCCCATCCGCTTTAATGGCCGACAGTACTTCCGCATATCGCCTGTTAAGCGGGGTGAACTCTTGATGATGCCACTGTCGACCGATCGGCTTTCTCCAGGTCGACTGATCCTTCTGTCACTTATGAGACTCATCCGTCCTACAGCTCGGCCCGCGGTCGTCCGCCCTACGTTTTGTGTTTTTTAGTACTTCTTCGAGCTGGATGTATTTATCTGCCCGGCTTCTGATCTCTTGAATAGATTGGGGCTGATCGAGGGCCAATGACTTCTTGAACTCCTCGTCCCTCGTGTTGCTCATAAGTGCTGCCAACTTTGACGAGCAGGTAAGGTCGGGAACTTCTACCGCTTCGTTGTTGAGCCGAGTGATGAACTCCCGTAAACTTTCTCCCCTCCCTTGGGCCAATTGCATGACTTCTAGGGCGGTTTTCTGTGGCCGTTTGCTCGTGGCGAACTGGTTGAGGAAAAGCAACCGGAAATCCTCGAAGCAGGTTATACAGCCCGGAGGTAGACTATTGAACCATCGTCGGGCTCCCTCTTGAAAGGCCGTACAAAAAGCCTTGTACTGGATGGCATCCGGGACACAATGCAGGTTCATCATCGACTGGAAGTGCTGCAGGTAATCCAGGGGATCGGTTTTTCCAGTGTATTTTTCAGGCGTCGGTATTTTGGTCCCGGGTGCCGGGAGGCTATCCAAGATCGCCGGAACAAAGGGAGAGCTATATTGGGCTGTTGGACGATTCGGGCGAAAATTCATGGCTACATTGATCCGATCGTCCACGATTTTTTCCAGGGCTTCAGTGGGGTGGCGATCGGTTGCCATGCTAGCCTGTTGCATAGACGGCTGCTGTTGTGCCTGTTGAGACTGTAAAATCTGGCGAATCAACAGATCTGCTGCCTCCTCGATCTGTTTTCGGGTGAGGGATGTATGCATGGGCGCAGGGGGATCTACGTCTGAGAGGTGCTGGAGATTCGGGCGCATGTTGGGTTGAACCGGTCAAACCGGTGACCAGTAAGACCACCGGTTCGATGACCGGTCTGAATTTCAGAACATTAATATAAGTAGTAGTTGCAATGGCCATGAGCTCGATGGACCTCATGAGCTCCATCCAACCCCAATATCTTACTCTTTCGCTTTCTGCTTGCTTCCGTGTAAAGTACTCTTGTTTCTCTCGTCCCTTTTCTTTCTACAACCCAGCTGTATTAACAAGCCAGTCAACTTCCTTTCATCGTATTGGCATTTGCTGCAAGAGCTGATTTTTTATTTTTTTGTGGGAGTAACTGGAACTAGACTGATTGGATAATGGTGGCTGAAGTCGCGTTCGTGTGTGAATGATATATGTTTGTTTGGCCTTGTTTAATGCACACCAAATTTGATTTCTTTGCTCAACCAAGAGGGATTTGTTTATTTTGGTACCCTTGTTTAGTGGGTATTCACGTTTTCTAAATTTAATATTTTATATTTCAATTGCGTCTGGTGCCAGTGACCTGGTGAATAAAATATGAGAGAACTCTGTTGTTCCATCAAATATCAAACCTGCTATGGCAAACAAGCACAGATTAAAAATTCGTCTAAGTGGTTGTTGTTAATGGAAGAATGGTATAAAGTATCATTGAGGGATTGATGCGTGTCATTATGCTGTGAATAAAAGGCAAACACTAGGAAGAACTGGTTTTTGGATTCATGAATCGCTAATCCATTTTGATTAAATAAATATTCCCCAGATTTGACTAGAACAAATTATTTTAAATCTTATCAACCTCAGCTGAAGCTATCGTCAATTAAACGATTAGATCTGACTACTTATTCAATCAGAATTTACCGGATGGGGAGAAAGAGAGAGGTCAACGGAAAGCGGGAGGGTTAGAGAAAAAAAATGGGGAAAAAAGCTCAGATAGGCTCATACCAACCCCAGCAAAGCCACCTTCAGCCTCTTACTTCTCTCCTCTGTTCTTCGGTGAATACTTCATATGGGAGTGGTCTTAATGCTTTCCGTTAGTTTCTTAATATGTAATGTTGTCTCAGGTTCTTCTTTCTCTGAGGTCATCTTTCCAAATTTCACCGCTTCTAACCTGCTGTTTGTCGACAACAAGGGTGCTTTTCTGTTCTCTCGTAATGGAACATTCAAAGCTTCCATCTTCAATCCTGGAGGAGAATCGACCAATTTTTACCTATGTGTTATGCATGTGGCATCCAGCACCATCATTTGGTCTGCTAATCGTGATTCCCCTGTTTCAAGTTCTGGTAAAATAAGTCTTACAAATAACGGTATCACCATTGCTGATCAAGATGGAAACCTTAAATGGTTTACACCACCACTGAGATCATCTGTTCATTCATTGCTACTAACGGAGATGGGAAATCTTGTTCTACGGGACCAGTTCAACAATTCTCTTTGGGAGAGCTTCAAGTATCCCACAGATACAATTGTAATTGGACAAGAGTTATCTGTAGGGACAATGCTTTCTAGTGCTGTATCAAATGATAATTTAACAACAGGTGATTACAGGCTTGCCATTGCTGATTCAGATTTAATGTTGCAATGGCATGGGCAAACATACTGGAAGATGTCGGCCGACACTAGAGTTTTTGCGGACACAAATTATATGGTCCGCTATATGGCAATCAACAGTACAGGTCTCTTTCTATTTGGTCAAAACGGATCGCAGGTTGTAATCATGATGATTTTGCCACCTTCTAACTTCCGAATTGCCAAGCTAGGTGCTTCTGGTGAGTTTGTTGTCAGCAGTTTCTCCGGCAACATCAGGAGACAGGACTTTGTGGGGCCAATCGATGGCTGTCAGATTCCATTTATCTGCGGAAGACTTGGACTGTGTACCGATGCTACGTCTTACAATCTAACTTGTTCATGCCCACCTGGTTTTTCACGAAATTCAACTATTTGTCTTCCTAGTGACGGTCAAACTTTGCCGTTGGCTTGTAATTCAACCAACCAAGACACTCAATTCAGTTCCAAAGATATTACCTATTTGAGGCTAGGTTATGGTATGGATTACTTCACTATTGATTTTTCTGAACCCATAAACTACGGTGTAAATTTGTCAGTCTGTCAAGATTTGTGTACAGCAGATTGTTCTTGCTTGGGGATCTTTTTTCAGAATTCATCTGGATCTTGCTATGCACTTGAAAATGTCTTAGGCTCCATTATTGCGAATAATGGAGATAGAGATGATCAATTGGGATACATTAAAGCCGTAACTGGAACTGCTCCGAACATTGACAATATTTCAAGTAATCAAGCACAAGATTTCCCGGTAGTTGCTCTGGTGCTGTTACCTTTCACCGGGTTCATGCTGATGATAACTCTAGGTTTCCTCTGGTGGAGAAAATGGAAGCTTAGGAATAAAAAAGAGGTAAAATTACATCATACACCCTCGCTTTCCTCGGAAGATCTGGATGCCTTCTACATCGCAGGCTTACCTCAACGGTTCGACTAC
Source organism: Erythroxylum panamense (assembly GCA_027123425.1). Classification (NCBI taxonomy): domain Eukaryota; kingdom Viridiplantae; phylum Streptophyta; class Magnoliopsida; order Malpighiales; family Erythroxylaceae; genus Erythroxylum; species Erythroxylum panamense. Next base: position 11,006,918 of record JAOTIZ010000006.1, on the reverse strand, counting down.
GGAGAGCTTGAAGTGGCTACTGATAATTTCAAGAGTCACATTGGATCAGGAGGATTTGGCACTGTATACAAGGGTATCCTGTCTGATAAATCTGTTGTGGCAGTAAAGAAGATAAGTAATTTAGGCGTCCAAGGAAAGGAGGAGTTTTGCACTGAAATTGCAGTGATTGGAAATGTTCACCACATCAATTTGGTGAAACTGAGAGGATATTGTGCCCAAGGAAGACAAAGGCTATTGGTTTATGAGTATATGAATGGCGGCTCACTGGACAAGACACTCTTTGGCAGCGGACCTGTCTTGGAATGGAAAGAGAGGTTTGAAATAGCACTTGGAACTGCACGTGGGCTGGCGTACTTGCACACTGGATGCCAACACAAAATCATCCATTGTGACGTAAAACCACAAAACATCCTTTTGCACAACCAGTTTCAAGCAAAGATATCTGATTTTGGACTTTCAAAGCTTCTTAGTCCCGAGCAGTCCAGTTTATTCACAACAATGAGAGGCACTCGTGGCTATCTTGCACCTGAATGGCTGACCAACTCAGCTATCTCAGAAAAAACTGATGTTTACAGTTTTGGAATGGTGATACTTGAACTTGTGAGTGGAAGGAAAAATTGCTGGACTTGGTCCCAAAGTCCTCGCAACGATGAGAACACGAGTGGTGGTGCCCAATCAACATCATCGTCTTCAGGGCTCGTTTATTTCCCCTTATTTGCTTTAGAGATGCATGAACAAGGGAGGTATTTGGAGCTTGCCGACCCAAGGCTAGAGGGGCGAGTGAAAATTGAAGAAGTGGAGAAATTAGTCCGTGTTGCTTTATGCTGTGTTCACGAGGAACCTGCATTAAGGCCTAACATGGTAAACGTTGTCGGGATGTTGGAAGGTGGCAGCCCTTTAATTCAGCCAAGAATAGAATCTCTGAATTTCTTACGCTTTTATGGACGTAGATTCACTGAGGCTTCCATGATAGAAGAGGAAGCCGATCAGAGTGACACCATCTCTTCTACGCCTGCAAATACATCTGCTACAAATAATACAATTCACTCACATTCTTATTTCTCCCATATTTCCTCTCAACAAATCTCTGGCCCAAGATAGGATATAATTGCTGAGACATACTAGAGTGTACTGTAGATGAAAAGAAGAAAATGTATGCGTGCTGTTTGGAATTCTGTCACTACCCCGTCTCATTTCCTGAATATAAGCCTGTATGTTCAATGGTTCTGGATGAACTACATGTCATTGATGGGACGTGTTAAATTCAGCTCATAGCTAAACTCTATTAGCGAAAGCGCCTGCGGTTCCATTTGGGCCGGCCTTGCTTTACTAAGAACCTTCACACGCGGGCGTATTAATTGGCAACACAAGTTTCGTAAACTTCTCTTCACGTTTGCCAAATAACTTTAATTTCATATCAGATTTCGTGTCGGGACGGATCATCGTCTTAACTTGCAACATCCGAGCTTACTAATCGGCTCAAGAATAGTTATAAACTTATATCAACGATGCTAATGCAAAAGAAAATATACATATTTTATTATCTCATTATCATCATTATATCCTGGTAATAGATAACCTTACTCTTACATAGTAAAGAGACTGTTTTCTATAGATATATATGCAAATTTTATTACCTTTTTTTATTAAATAATAAGTTGATAATTTTTAATAAAATAAGTTTTTAAAATTTTCTCATAACAATGAAAGATTTTTTTCTACGCCTACTTTCATAATAACTATTTATAATAAATTTATTAAATATTTCTATCACATATCTAATAAACACCCGATCTATATTAATAAGAATTTTTTATTAAATTTCAATTCACTTAAATAAGTTTTTATTGAATTATTTATTAACTTAATTTAATTTAACTTTATTATAAAGTTTTAAAAATATCAATATCCAATAGAAACAAATTCTAAAAATTTGGACAATTATATTATTTGAATGAAAGGGATGGAAGGGAGTGTTAGTTTATGCCATGTAGCTAATTGATTTAGTTGTAGTTTAGTGACAATTATTTAAGATATTCTTTATTTTATACATGTTTAGATATACATTATAAAGTCTATGGGATAATTATACATTGCAAATGAAATTATAATTATAAGATTTATATTGCATTTTTATACATTGCAAATGAAATTATAATTATGAGATTCATATTGCATTTATGTATTATCCTTAAATTGTTTCTAGTTATTGTTTTATTAAGATTGAGCATTAATAGAATGTAAAAAAACCTAGCTCACATTTTATTTTTTTTCTTTATGAAGGAAGTAGTCCATCTTATAGACTAAAACATGGAGATACTTAAACAAACGTGTGAGTACTTATTAGAGAACAAGTTCACTAAATAGACTTGATATAAGAAATCTATTTAAAACATTACTTGTATGTCTATATAAATTCTTATTATGATGATTGTATAAGCGATCGTTTGATTTGAGATCTCCAAAGTTATCTTGTATAAGAATTGTTATGTTTTGATACTACTTATGACATGTTAGTAGTTATTGGATATAACATGAACTATATGGAAGTAATTGAGAGAATTTACATCCAAAAGTAATTAGAAATAATATTCTGTTGATTCTTGGCCAAGGTAAAATGACGTTTCATAAACAAACATTATTGATTGAATTAATAGTCAAAGTCAGAGAATTAACATAATTAAACTCAAATTAGAATAGACATTAATTCTTTGCTATATGTTTGATCAAATTATTGTATGAAGAAATGGTTGAACTATACGAAAAAATCATACATAAAAAGGTTAGCCAAAACTACTTTGGCGTTCCTAAATATTTAGATGGTTATGATGTGTTACTAGACATCAATCTTAATCTATGATTATAAATTGTTTAATTAGAAAATTAAACATCAATTAAAAGGAGTTTAAATTTATCTAATTCTAATTATGAATTTATAATTATAATTTAGGGTTAATTAGAAAAAACTCAAATTTTTTCAATTTTTCAATTATAGCCTGAACTTTAAAAAGTAGCAATAAAATGCCCAAACTTTCAATTTTTTTCAATTCTAGCATGAACTTCAAAAAGTAATAATAAAATGCTCAAACTTTCAATCTTTTTCAATTCTAGGCCAACGTTAGTATTTTCGTCAAGTTTGCTGACATGACTTACTACGTATTTCAAAAACCTTAATTATTAATACACATTAGTCAAAATAAACACAACAAATGAAGATTAATGAAACGACATCATTTAATCATGTAATTAAAATGACGTCGTCGTTTAAAAATAACCTAAATCAATTTACATAACCCTGACGACCTAATGCTTTGATTTTAGGTTTTCCCTTCATTTTCAGATTGTTCTCTTAATGCCCTCACCCTTCAATTTTTAGATTAAACAACCTTGACTCCCTCACACTAAAGACATTAGGAGAATGAACTAAAAACAAAGAGCTTACTAGTGTAGTACGCTGTAATGTAAGAGTAGTTAAGAGCTTCAAAAGAATAGACATAAAATAAAGTAATTAGGGAGAATATTTTTTATTTTCAATTAGTATTGATTTCGAAAATCCTTGGCTAAGATAGAATGACAATTTGTAAATAGTTTGCAAATTTCATTAATTAAATCAATAGCTAGTAGAAGAAAACTAATATGATTGGACTCATAATAAAATAGGCATTAATTTCATACTCTATGTCTAATCGAAACATTACATGAAGAAAGGATTGAACTATACAGAAAAATCATACACGGGAAGGTTAGTCAAAACTACTTTGACATTTCTAAATATTTGAGTGGTCATGATGCGTTACTAAAAACCAATCTTGATCTATTATTATAAATTGTTAATTAGAAATTTAAAGATAAATCAAAAAGAGTTTTTATTTATCTAATTCTAATTATGAATTAGAATTATAATTTATAATCATTGTCAACATATTTGGAAATATAATGGATCTCACATAAAGAGTAGGTTGAAGAGAGAAAAGTTATTTTAACCAAGTTGGACTTGATTGTAAAGTTTGAGAAACTTTTTGATTAAATATGAGATATTTAATAAATAATGATCAATATGAGATATTGAATCTAATTTGGGAATAATTGGTATTTAATTAGAATTATTTGTAATTCTAATTAAATTTTAAATAAAATTAGAATTTAACATCAATTAAATTACTAAAACATCCAAAAGCTATTATAAATAGGCTTAAGCTCTAATAGAGCTAGTACTTCTTGCTTAACCCTCCCTGTAAAAGTTAAAGAGTTCTCTCAACTTATTTTATAGATATCGTTAGAGGTTAGATACCTGTGTGGCTATGGTGGTTGAGACGGATCGATTTTAGAAACAGTTCAAAAAGGATACGACAAGAACATGATTAAGCTTTGAAATACGGCAAGATTTTAGATTCATGATTTATTAAGATTCAAGTGTTAATCATTTTATATAATTAAAGAGATCCTGATTTTTGGAAAAGAAAAATACAAGAAAGTATCGTAATTATTCTGCTGCAGTTGGGATTTGATCCTGGTACGATTTTCCAACAATGGTATCAAAGCCAAATTTTAATTCTATAATTTGATTAATTGTTTGATTAGTGTAGATCAAAATTTGGAATTGAAATATCATATCAAATCTTATTCTTGAAGCAACCTAAAAGAAAAAAATCAGTTTATGCTTTATGCCTTCGCATCTGCTCCTTATTCTTTGGCTATTTTCTACTTTGGATTTTTGGATTTGCTTGTGTGCTAGTTTTTTTGTGGGATTTGCTTACGATTTTGATTTTTTGATGTGTTTTTTTTTTCTAAAAAACAATGATTGTTACGATTACTGGTTTCTCAAAAATTAAAATTTCTTGCTCCATCTAAAAACTAGGAATACCATAATATTTATGGAATTCTGGATAAGTTAGATGATTGTCGTTAGGATATATGTTATGTATCTAAGTAATTAGTTTTGACATTATTTATTAATTGGACCTATAAGATATTAATTGGATGATGATAGCTAACCAATAATTCTTGTTTGACTTGGATTCAAAAAGTTATTTTGGATAATGTTTTAGATGTTATAGAATCCTATCTTGAATAGACGTGTATCTTGATAAGAAGTATGATGGATTATATGGGTGATGTAGAGTAGAGCACTACTAGATTTTTGGGATAATAGTTTAAGTGTGATAGAACTCTATCTTTAGCAAGAGTGTGTATAGATCATATCTATGTGTGTGCAGCTGTGTTTTGATTTCAATATTGCGTGAATCAGCTTAGGTATTTCATTTTTATGCTTCAAAGTATTTCCTCTATGAAAGCATTCCTTGAGATAGTCTATTTGGATTTTATAGCTGATTGGTTATGAGAAGAAATCCATTTTATGCAAACTCTTTGAGCATCTCGTGACTAAGAGGGATGAAGAGTCTACTGCCTTAAGTGTGCTTAATGGCTAGAAGTTTTCGTGTGACTATGCATTGATCGAATTTCCTGAACAGCTGAAGTTGTGTGAGTGATTTTTGTTGGTTAGAGAGTGGCCGTTCATGGTCAGTATCATGCATGTCTCTAATATGGCTGAAGTGAATTAAATGGGAACTATTTCTCTATTAGGTTTTTACGTAACCTAGGCTCTCTTACGTGACTTTGATGGAGCTGAGTTTTTCCTTGGTCTAGCATCATTGATGGTTATAACTGTGGTTTTTGTTTTGTGATTTGTCTATTCACTCTTCTCTTCAATGTAAATTAAGTGTGGTTTTTAGGATTTGGCAGCTAATCAATCTTCTAATGAAGTAACATGGGAAGATTCTAGCAGTTGACTAAGGTAGTATACTTGGCGAACAACTTTTAGATTTATCTTTGAAGAAGTTGAATTCATTGGGAAGTTGTTCCATTTTATCTCAAATGTATTCATTTTTGTTTCTAGTTATTTTAATCACTTGAGTTGTTCGTTTAGTTGTCTTTATTATTAAACAGTGTGTGTAAATCCTCTATCAAGGTTAGTACAAGGTGGTCATATTATTGGGTGTGAAATTACTTTCACGGGTAGTGAGGACGGGGATAATGTCAAGGGTTGAGTAATGTCGACTTAGGGAAACCTTATGCAAAAACTATTGTCATTAGTGAAAGTATTAAGTTAGGTGAGGGCTCCGCAGACATAGGCAAGGTGTGCTAACGTAACATCCCGTCACCGATGTGATGGGTACAGTTCATTGCATTCATATTTGGCATGTTCATGCATTGATTAGTTATGTATAATTTGGTAATTTGGCAA
>JAOTIZ010000006.1:10945119-10956911 GCA_027123425.1 Erythroxylum panamense | reverse complement strand
AGTTCAACATATTTTATACTCAATTAATTATTTACCCAAAACTAATACCCAAATAGGCAAATACTATCATTAACTACAACCGAATTAGTATTAATTTCTAATTGCATAATTTTATACTCAACTAATTATTTACCTAAACTAAATACCCAAATATTAAAAATAAATTACCATTTCACAAATATTAAAAATGTGTCAACTAATGATTTAAGTTTTTACAATTTTACAAATTATTATTATCGGTTTAAATTTTACATTTAGGTTGTTTCAAGTCTCAACTTTCAAGTTCAACTTTCAATTTTGATAATCAACATTAACAAAACCACGCATAATGCAAGGCCGTGCTTCATCCAAAAACTTACCATAAATATAAACTTAAACTAATGTTTATAACCAATACATCATTCACTGTGAATTCAACTCCATTTCCATTTCCAAATGACAATACTGTAATAAACTTATCATTCAACATTTCCATTTCCAAATTCCAACCCACGCAAAACAGAAAAGCAATACATTATTCACTGTGAGACTCACTCATTCTATTCAACATTTCAACTCCATTTCCATTTCCAAATGCCAATATCCAACCACAACATCAGAAGCAGATACATCATACATACAAATTGCAGTTAAGAAAACTTCCAACTTCCAAAAAATTTAGAAATCCAACATCCAATCCAATTATCCAACACAATAAATAATGCAATTAAGATTTAAGCAGGAAAAATAGGAAAATTCAAAAAACACATCCCAAAAAAATTCACAAGCTTTAGGTCTTCGGGTTGGGTCTTCGGGTTAGGTCTTCATTGATGGGTCAGACGTCAGAGGCTTCGGGTCGCGCAGATCGGCAACGATTGCGAGGCTGTAACGATCTCTCCTCCTTCAGACGTTTAGTGGCATCTTCAAGGGATGTGAAGACGCGAGCCGATGGAGGATCTCTATCCTCTGATAATAGCGTGGATTAGGAAGGATGAGGGATGTAGCAGCACCATCGGACCAGTCAGTAGTCAAAGATGAAGACGACAAAGAGAGAGAGAGAGAATGCGGCAGTGGTGAAAAAGTGAGAGTCGGCGAGAGCAAGAGAAAAAAGTGAGAGTCAGTAGACTATAGACAGAGACGGTGGAGACTGGAGACTGGAGACAAAGACGAAGATGAGGAGACAACGGAGAGAGGAAGGAGACGGCAGAGACATACGACGGGCGGGGCATTTAGAGAGAGAGAAATAAACGACAGAGGACTGAAGGAGAAAGAGAAGGCGAGAAGGTTCAAGAGAGGCAGAGGCAAGTATGCACCGATATTTTACATATTGGCCAATACTGAGCGAAAAACTATGGTACCGATTGGTATTAACGGTCGGTATCGAAGGAACAACTACCGTTCCATTTCACGACTGGTACAAAATGATATCCATAAGCCTGACTACGACTCGTCAATTTCTATTTAATCTGGTGCATGCAAGCAATAATTTGATATTGTTACATGTGAAGTGTGTTAATTTTAGTATTCTCATTAGGTTTTTGTAAGTTCTTCTACTACAAAATTAACCTTTTTCTTAGATTGTTCAAATATTCAAACTCAAAATAATGACAAAAAATTTAAATATTTTAATATTGATGTGAAATTTATTATAAAATTTTAGATTAACTAGTACCACTGTCGTCTCATTTCTTTATCTAATTTTATGAGCGTCTAAATGAGACCGGAAAAATAAATGAATAAATGGTTATGTAATAAGGTACTACATAACAGGTGATCAAGGCTGCCTCTAATGGCCCTTACTACTTCCAACAATTTTAGGTCCTAGAATTGCAACTTTTGCAAGAAAAAGACTTTTATGTGTTTACTACTATCGCCTTCTAGTTCTCTTTCACAAGAACCACAGCATGACTCACATCTTAAATGTAGAATTAAAGAGTACTTAATTTTTGGGAAATCAAAGGTTACGAAAAAATTTCATAAATATTCTGCTGCGATCGAGATCGAATTCCGACTCAGTTTCCCAACAACTATCATCACTAATAGTTGTTTCATTTATTCATTTCTGCTCTTTGTCTAGCATTTCATCGTTATTTTTCGTTGTTAGAAGAAATGGAACTTGAATGTCGTTGTTTGTAAAGTTTAAAAGAACTAATATGTGGTTTATGATCTTGCATGTAGTTCACCGTAATTGATTTAGTTGTTATCCGTTTAAAATTCCTTAAACTAATGGCTTTGAAATCACTATTAGATAGTTTTGTCTTTCTGGCCTATAAATTGATGCAAAAGAAAATTACCAACTTCTAAATGTCGTCTACCAGGTAGCTTAGCATAGAGTGTTATTGTATATTTTAGACTTTTATTGCATCTAATGTATGCTTTCTTTAGATGATTTGGACAAGTCATATGTATGTTTTGGCCTATATATGAAGTTGATCGATCAAGGAACCAACTAAGCACCAAAGTCTAAATTAAACATATCGATTCCAAAATCATTTGTTTAATTGCATCAATAGTGTTTCTCATTCATAGATCTTGCGAAATTTCATTTGTTAATTAACATGGAGAATTTTTTGAAGGAGGAGACTCTTTTTTCTTTTATCTCCTTTCATAGTTTCTATTGAACTTTAGTTTTGGTATATCTCTTTAACTTGAAACCTACTATGGTTTAAATTAAGATTGTGTTTCTTTTTTTCCTTAGAACTCTAATTTGTTACCTTTTTGCTTTTAGGGTTTCTAGAGGTATTTACAGGCTCGTAACTTTCTGTTTTAGCTCAGATAAAAAGAAATTTGATTTTTCTCTATTTATTTTCTCTTAATTTTCATGTTATGATATGACAGTTGGTATTAGAGCATGATGGCAACTAGTTATAAAGACAATGGTCTTCCTGATAGTGACTTAGAGGCTAGGGCTCCTTTTGGGGATGAAACATTACAATGATTGAATCAGTGAATGGATCTCATATTCTGAAATTACGAGGAATGTTTTATGAAATTATAAAATGTTTGGATGCTTTTGCTATTAAAGCACACAAAAGCCAAAATGGCAATAGAAGACCAGGGGTGGAGATGGCTCATAGTGACCATATTAACAATCATGTTCCTATTCATATACAACAAGTCTATAAGGATGATCAAAAAGAAAATGATTTTGAACTAAATCGATTCGATTGCTATCCATTATATAAGGGTCAGAGAAGAAGAAATGCCTATAAAGTTGATGGTAAGGATGTTGAAGATTTCATAGTGAATGTAGACATCTCATTCATCAACAAAAGCTTAGGAATGGAGGAATTTTTATATTAGAATGTAGAGACTAATCAATTCTTTAGATACTAAGAAACTCCTCCAAAGAAGTGGGTCAAATTAGTGGCATGCCATCTAAAAGGGATGGCATCTGCATGGGGGGACTAGCAACAGATTCATTCCAGAAGGGAACAAGAAACTAGAAGTCCTACCTTAACCTAATAAAGAATGAAACTTCTATTGAAAAAGAAAGAATTTTTACCCCTAAATTATAAACAAATCATGTTTTAGTAATATCAATGTTGCCAAAAAGGTAATAGATATGTTAATGAATATACTGCAGAGTTTATGAAGCTGGTAGAATGGATAATCTTCTTAAATCTAAAGGGTAGGATGTTGGTAAATATTTAGAGGTATTGAGACCATCCCTAAAAGAAGAAATTGGAATGCAGGTTATACAGACTTTTTATAAGGCCAAGAGCATGTTTTGAAGGTAGAGCTAATACAAACAGTATACTATGAAGAATTATAAGGGTTATAAGGGTCAGGCCTTGGATTGAGCTCAGGTAAGACTAGGTCAACCTAGGTCTGGTCTGTTGATTTTGGGTTGTGTCAGGCTTAGGCCCAGTTGCCACCATGAACAGTCTAAGAGACATATACAGCCATAGACACGACAGTGTATCCCTTACTTGCTTCAAATCTTTTTTTAATGTCGTGTTTTCATATGAATTCTTCTCCTTTTAGTCCATGAAGGTAATTATAACCTATAAATGCATTTGGAGCAAATTAAGCACCAAATATACAATAAAAATATAAAACATCAAGCAAAATAAATCAAATATAGGTATATAAATATGGTCAAATATGCATCTATCACATCTCTACAAACAAACCTGAATTTTTGCTCTTGAAATATGTGTCAACTTCGATACACCATAACTTTTTACTAACGTTGAGTTATGGGACCTATCTACTCTAATAAGGTCATTGTAAGCCAATTCTCACGCTTAAATTCCATCTTTTCCCATTGTCTTAAGCTATTAAAGATTTTTCACTTTTTTTAGTAATTTTGTTTCCTATTATTAAGGCTCTAATTTTTTACCTTTTATGTTTTTTGATTTTTTGAGGTATTTAAGGGCTTGTAACTTTTTGCATAAACTCAAATAAAAAGATATTTAATTTTTCTCCATTTATTTTCTCTCAATTTTCATGTTAAGCTATTTTAGTTAGTATTATGGTAGGATGATAACTGGTGGCAATGATAATGATCTTCGTGTTAATGAATAAGAGGCTAGGACCCCACTCGGGGACCAAGTGCTACAGATAATGGAGCAACATTTTAATCAATAAGTGGATCTCAATTTCTTAAGGTTTTGAGGAATGATTTCATGAAATTGTAAAAAATTTGGAAACTTTTAATATTAATGCACATAGGAGGTAGAATGGTAATAAAAGACCAGGGGTGGAGATGGCTTATGGTGACCCTATTGACGTACCTATTCATGTCCATAGATAATATGTCTATGATAATGATTCAAAAGAAGAAGATTATTTTAAACTAAACTTGTTTGAAAGTTATACACCATATGAAGGTTAGAGAAGAAGAGACGCTTATGAAGATAACGGTAGGAGTGCAGGAGATTTCAGTTTAACTATAGACATATCATTCTTTAATGGAAGTCTAGGAATAGAGGAATTTTTGGATTAAATTATAGAGATTGATCAATTCTTTTATTACCTAGAAACTCTACCAAAGAAACAAGGCATACTAGTGGCATGTAGTCTAAAAGGGATGATGTCTACATGGTGGGAACATATTCAATCTAGAAAGGAACGAGAAGTTAAGGGTCATATCCAAACCTAGTATCGAATGAACCTTCTACTTTAAAAAAGAATTTCTACCCCAAGATTATAAGTGGATCTTGTTTTAGAAATTTCATCATTGCCAATAGGTTAGTAGATTTGTTCATGAATATACTACAGAGTTTATGATGCTATCTAATTGGAATAATCTTCTTAAATCTAAAGGGCAATAGGTTGTTAGATATTTAGAGGGATTGAGACTAGCCTTAAGTGATAAAATTGGGGTTTAGGTTATACGAGGCCAATAACATGAATTTAAAGGCAAAGTTAATGCAATAAGGACATATTAGGAGGAATTCTAAGGTTTATAGGGTTGCAAGGTTTTATGAGAGGCTTCAGACTATACAAAAGAATCTTTCTTATGGTAATAATAATAATAGATAAGTTTAGGAAAACAAAGCTACAAGGAAACATCCTGTGAGTAAAGGGAAAGATAAGGAAGTGAAAAGGATAGAGAATCCATATGTAAAGCCTATTATAGGAAAGCATTTTAACCACAACTAGCTAGGTATAAGTTAATTAACTGCTATTTAAGAGAAACTATGAATATTGTAGAAAGGGAAGAAGATAATGAGGAAGATGGTGATGAGGAAGAGAAGTATGAAGTAAGAGGGGCAGGCTTACATTGTAAGGAGAATGATGTTTACTCCCAAATATGAAAATCATATCCATCATCATGAATTATTTAGAACCAAATGCACTATTAATAATAAGGTGATTAGTGTTAATGTTGATAGTGGGAGATATAAGAATATAATTGGCACAAGACTATGAAGAAATTAAATTTATCAGTAGAGAAGCATCCTACCCATTATACAATTATATGGATAAAGGCAAGTGCATGAAAGATAGAGGTGACAAAACATTACAAGGCGCCTCCAGTCACTAGAAAGGAAGAGGTGACAAAATATTGCAAGGTGCCTTTCTCCATTGACAAGTACCATGATAATGTCTATTGTGATATTGTTGAGATGAATATTGTCATTTATTGTTTAGTAGACCATGAAAATATGATAGAGAAGTGTAACAGTCAAGATGGAGCAATATGTATAGGTTAGAGAATGATGGTATAAAGTACACGTTATTACCAATAAAGACTAAGGGAATTTGCCTCAAAGTAGTATATTGAGGTAGAGATCAAAAAGACTAGACAGGTCCATGTATTGATTGTTAAATTGGTGTTAATGAAAAAAGTTGAATTGTAAATAGAGGAACATTTAGAACTAGTATGTCATTGTTATAAGAATTTAAAGAATTGATGCCCGATTGGCTACCCCTAATAAGAGAGATCGAACATATTATAGATCTCATCTCAATTGCAAGCTTGCCTACTCTACCACATTACATAATAAACATAAGGGAGAATGAGAGTCTGAAAGAGAAGGCATAAAAGTTACTAAAAGAGACTTATTTAGGAAAGCATGAGCCCTTGACTTATTCCTGCCTTACTATTACCAAAAAAATATAGGAGTTGAAGGATATGTATAAACAACAAAGCCATCAATAGAATTATTGTAGGTTATAAATTCCCTTATTCCAATATTATTTGATAAGCTAGACATATTGCATCGTGCCTAGTGGTTCTCAAAAGATTGATTTAAAGAATTACTGCCAACATATGGGATTAGGCTTAAAGATGAACGGAAGATATCATTCAAAACAAACAGGGATTACGTGAATAGCTAATGATGCCCTTCAGATTGTCAAATATGCCCAAAACATTCATGAGATTGATGAACTAAGTACAAAAACCATTTATTAGCAAATTTGTAGTGGCGTGCTAAGATAATATCCTGATATATAGCCCCTTTGAGGAAGAGCATTTGTTACAACTGAGACAAATATTAACATCCCTATAAGAGAATAAATTGTAAATTAATTTTAAGAACTACAATTTTCTAACTGATAAGCTATTATTTTTAGGATATATTGTGTCTTTTGGTGGAATATAGAATGATGAATCTAACATTAAAGAATGATGAATCTAACATTAAGGTTATCTTAAACTAGCCCACTTTAATAAATGTGTCAAAATTGTGTAGCTTTTATAGGCTCGCAACTTTTTATTCAAGGTTCATTAAAATTTTCAGTATTGTTGGTTCCACCAATGATAGAATGCTTAAAGAAAGGCAAGTTTTAGCAAGCTAAAAGGTAACCGACAACTTTATAATTCTAAAAGAGAAATTATGCACTACTAATGTCTTTTCATTACCAAAGTTTTTGATAGTTGCTAAAGACATATTATGATTTAATTGGAGTTATAATAGGAGTTGTCTTATTAGAAGAAAAGAGATCAATCATGTTTTTTAGTGAAAACTCAATGATGCCAAAAGGAGATAGAGCATATAAAAATAATTTTATTTTGTGATGCATTCTCTTAAGACTTGGTAACATTAATTAATTGCAAAAGAGTTCCTGCTTTACTCAAATGATAAAGCCCTAAAGTATTTAAACAATCAAAAAAGAACTAATAGTGATGTATATGGAAGATGGAGTTAATTCCTATAAAAGTTTCCTTTCAAGTTGAAGCAAAAGTCAATAATCCAAAATAAAGTAGTAAATTCTTTAGAGACTTAAGCATCTTTGCTACTTACTATGATTGATAAAAATTTGGGGTTTAAGCATCTTAAGTGAGAATATGAATAGGATGAAGATTTCACTCAGATTTGGGCCAGATTTCAAATAATCAACTAACATTAGTTTTTATTTTATATCTAATTTACAAAAACAAACTAAGCTTATTGATAACTTCTTTGAGAGATAGGTGATTTAAGATTTGTATAGAGATGGTTTAGTAGCCGTTTAAGACATGATAAAATACTTGCAACAGTAAACAAAGGTTTTATTAGCCCCTATTAAGAAGAGGTGTACAAATTAGTCAAGTGCTTTACCTGTCAAAAAGTAAAGGGATAATCCAAGAATACTATATTGTACGTGTATTTATCTATCCTACAAAATATTTGGGAGGATCTATCTATGGATTTCATTTTGGATCTACCTCAAACTTAAAAGGAACTAATTCTATTTTTGTAGTTATTGGCATGTTTTCCAACATGGCTCTCTTCATTCCTTGTAGAAAGAATTTTGATGTTGTGGGAATTGCCAAATTTTTTTTTAAGGAGGCAATTCACCTATATAATAGCCCAAAGATAATCACTATAGATTGTGACAAAAAGTTTTTGAGCTATTTCTATTATAGATTATGGAAGTTGTTTGATTTCTTTTTGAATTTTAATAGCACACCCCACCTTTAGAATGATGGGAAAACCAAAGCTGCCAATAAGATCCTTGACAATTTGATTCACGACATTTGTAGAGATAACTTAAGTAGGGGAATTTTGTTTTACCATAGTCCAATTTTGTATATAATAGTGTTGTTTATAGTGTTACTTGCAAGTCTCCATTCTTTGTTGTTTACATCATTGCACTTTAACACACACTTTATTTGATTAAGTTAATTAGGGGATAAACATTCTAGCTAAACATATGACTAAACAGGTTGTTGATGTGCTTAAATTAAGTTAATTAGGGGATAAACATTCTAGCTAAACATATGACTAAACAGATTGTTGATGTGCTTAAAGAGGTGAAACAAATGTTTGAAACAATGAACCAATGGTACAAGAAGGCAACAGACAAGCATAAATGTTATGAGACTTTTGAAATAGGCGACTAAGTTTTGGTGTTCCTACGGAAGGAGTGGTTACTAGTTATCACTTACAGCAAGTTGCAGCCTGAGAAATATGATCCATATATAGTGCTCAAGAAAAGAAATGATAATTCTTTTATGACTGATCTTCTAGATAGAATAAGAATTTTCACAACATTAAATATAGCAAATGTATCCTTGTTTCATGTATGTGAAGTTTCTTTATGTCCTAACTTGCCTTCCAACACAAGGTCAAGTTTTTTCAAGTTGAGGAGACTAGACATAATGGGCGTTAAGTTTATGGATCATCTGAATGGTTGGAAATCCAAACAAATATGAATTTTTGCTCCTAAAAAATGGGCCAACTTTAATGGACTATAACTTTTTACTAGTATTAAGTTACGATGCGCATAATATATTAAAAAATATTGATTTGAATCCACTATAATAGGTTCATTAAAAGTTAATTCTTGAGCTAAAATTTTTTTATTGTTTCATACTATTAAATATTCTTTTCTATTTTTCATGAATTATGTCTCATATATTATTAAGACTCTAATTCGTTACCTTTTATATTTTTAGGATTTATAGAGGCATTTGAGGGCTTGTAACTTTTTATGTAAGCTTTGATAAGAAGATATTTAATTTTTTATTTATTTTCTCTCAATTTTCACATTACACTACGTCAATTATATTGGTTTATGCCTACAATCAATCGGTTTACTTGTAGTTTAGTAACAATTATTTAAAGGCATTCTTTATCTTATATGTATTTAGTTTTGTATGATAAAGTCTATAGGATAATTATAGATTTCAAATTGTTTCTAGTCATTGTTTTATTAAGACTAGACATTAATAAAATGTAAAAAGATTAGCACATATTATGTTTTTTCTTATGAAGGAAGCAGTATATCTCATAGACTAAAGTATGGAGATATTTAAACAAACATATGAATACTTATTAGAGAACAAATTCACTAAACTGACTCGATATGAGAAATTCATTTAGGACATTACTTGCATATATATATGAAAATTCATATTGTGATGATTGTATAAGTGATCATTTGACTTAAAGTCTCCAAAGTTATCTTATATAGGAATTGCTATGTTTTGATATTATTTATGACCTATTCTAATCATGGGTAGTTCAGTCTGTAATCATTAAATGTAGCATGAACTATATGGAAGTAGTTGAGCGATTAAGATAAGATTCATTACCCTAAAGTAATTAGGGAGAATGTAGGTTGTTTTGATTTAGTATTGAATTAAGAAATCCTTGTCTAAGATAATAAAGTTTTATAAATAGTTTACAAATATCATTAATTGAATCAATAGCTAATGGCGAAGAACTAATATGATTGAACTCAAAATAAAGTAGATATTAATTTCATAATCTATGTTTAATTGAAATATTGTATGATGAAATGATTGAATTATATGAAAAAATAATGGATGGAAAGGTTAGTCAAACAACTTTGACATTCTTAAATATTTGGGTGGTCATAATATTTTGCTAAATGCCAATATTGAACTATAATTATAAATTTTTTACTTGGATAATTAAAGATAAATTAAAAAGAATTTTAATTTATTTAATTATAATTATAATTTATAATCATTGTCAACATATTTGGGAACGTAATGGATTTCACATAAAGAATGGGTTGAAGAGAGCAAAGATATTTTAATTAAGTTAGACTTGACTGTAAAGTTTGATAAACATTATGATTAAATATGAGATATTTAATAAATAAGAATCAATATGAGATATTGGATCTTATTTAGGAATAATTGGTATTTAATTAGAATTGCTTGTAATTCTACTTAAAGTTTACTTAAAATTAGAATTTAATTTTAATTAAATTACTAAAATATCTAAAACTTATTATAAGTAAGCTTAAGATCAAATGAAACTAATACTTCTTGTTTAACCCTCTTTGTAAGAGTTACAAAGTTTTCTCAACTTGTTCTGTAGATACTATTAGAGGCTGGACATTTATACAGTTATGGTGGTTGAGATGAATCGATTTCATAAATAATTCAAGGGATACAGCAAAAATATGTTCAAGTTTCAGAATAAAGTATAAATTAAAATTCATGTTTTATTATAATTTATGTATTAATCATTTTATAAAATTAAAGTAATCTTAACTTTAAGAAATCAAATCACGAAAAAATTTTGGAATTATTTCGTTGCGATCATGATGAGATCTTGTCCCGATTTTCCAACAAATTATGCTCTATGTTTGATTCCAAATGCAATTCCTAAATAACGTTAATCTTGAAATACAACTTTTGGTTTGGCCTCTCTTGAATCTTTAATCGGAGCGAAGTGCTCTTGTTAGATGACTACTCCACAAACACTGGTAACAACTAAAAATTAAATTCCACTCACATAAAAGCCTATGTTTGTTGTTGATTAGTTCATTAAGATGAGACTGAATTTATGGATCGATGGTGTTATCAACTTTTTGTTGCGCAACCAGTGAACATTAACTCTATTTTCAAATGTGATTTAGAAGTAAAATGAACATAACCCACATACACATGAGGAAGTATGTTCAAATTTTATTTTAAGACGAAAATTTAAACTTAAATTGATGATGTAACACTTTTTTTTATTTTTTAAAATCAATTTATAAGTTTTACTGTCACTTATATTTTGCATAATAGATTTGGGTAACTTATTTTAAAAACTTAAAATTATTAATATTTTGGAATTAGTTTAATTATTTTTCTAAATTTTTAACTTAAATTCTTAAATCTCTAAATTAATTGAAACCTAATTATTAAAATTCCAATTGAAACAAAAATCCGTAATTAACTAATTGAACATTGAAGATGCCCGTCCCCCTCTTCTATCCGCTCTCACGTGTCTACTTAGAGAGACGAGAGGCAAAGGAGCAACATTCAAATAAGGTTGGTATGTGGTTCAGCCGAAATTTGGCCGAACGATGCGTTGTCGTTTGGGTCCATCGATTGGCAACCTTCTGTGATGAATTCACGTAGAAAATACCTGCAAAACAATGGAAGGCACTTCGGGGGTGATGTCCCG